>RXPK01005079.1:0-102666 GCA_004143645.1 Protaetia brevitarsis | reverse complement strand
AAAGGTTCTACTTCATCAAGGTATTAACTTACGTAAAGTTTCAACCTCCAAAGCTGCTTGGGGCCTTGGTATGAGCCACTACTCTATTTTTTTATCTCCGTTTCTGTTTGACCAATCGATTGAAATTTTTCAAGAATAATTTCCCTCGCTAGTATTTATTGTATTCAAGCATTTTTGACTTTTCAGTAATAATTTTAACTAGTTAAAAAAAGAAAAGATTTTTGGAACGCCAGAAAGGAGATCATTGTTTGGGCACACTCCCATTTATTGTGTTTATTTGATCCAATTTACTGTTGTGGAACAGCTAGAAATAGAAATAAAACCGAATATGCAGCGTAACATTATATTAATAATTTTAACTACCTAGTTAAAAATTAAAAATTTAAGTGCTCAAAAAGAAAACCATCTTTCCGAGCACATGCCGGGAGTTTTCGTATATGTACCCTAGCTTTATTGTGTGAAAATTTGATGCAATTGTTATAGCGGAACAGCTTTAACAAAAGATTAGTCAATTTTATATAGCGAAACCTCTTGAAAAACAAAAATATGCAGTTATTTTTTTATTTTGTTTTGTTTGGGCGATGGTTTTAATATTTTTCACAAGTAATTTTTCTATAATATGCTCTACACAATAATTCCGGGATCATTTTTAATTGCTTATTCTGCTATATCCCTTACATTCTTTTACACAAAGATAACTGTATAATACAGAGTATGAAAATATCACTATCATTGTGCGGAAATTGCTCCAGCATTTATAAAAGTGATCGCATATGGTAAATTCACGCGGTAACTTGTATACGATATCTCTTTTGTGTATACAACAGATAAATAATTAAATAATAAAATACAATAAAAAAAGCGACATTTTTACAATTTCTGTAACACAAGCTAATTCTTCAACCTTGTATACGTCCATCAGATTTTAGGCGCATTTTAAATTAATCAGTGAGTAAAACTCGTTTGAAATAATCTGTGACAAAAACAACAACAAAAACAAAACGCTACCTGCAAATTCTGTTGTGTCTGGAAAGGAGTGGCACAGCTGCTGGTCTTCTACTAACCAGTCCAAGTTCATTTCATTAAAATGTCTAATAACACGACTTATTGTAGTATAGTTTACAGTATAGTGCTGAAGATGTACATACCTCACTATGTAGTGTTACTGCTCGCAAAATCTTAGGTTTCGCGAAATAAGTTGAATTATAGTTTTTCAAATTTCAACTATTTCAATCAAATGTCTAAAACACGCAAACGAGGATAAGTACAGCCACTCAAAAAAGAAACAATCGGTAAACTCAGCATCCAACAGGTTTTGTTATAGTTGATGGTGGTAGTTTTATTGATTTTAACGCACTTGATTGTTATACAACATACGCACGAATTAAATACAAATTTGAGATTGATTATTGTAGCTGCGTTAATTTTGTCCTAAAGTGTACACTGACAGTACTTATCAATACTATAGCCTGCGCATATATATAAATAAAAGAGTTTCTATCATGGGTGGTGCCATCAAAAACACTTACGGAAAGCCCTTTTCTCAAAAATTATGGCTACATTTAAACAATTACGTATGCCAATAATATACAATTCATTTCTTATTCTTTTTAAATAATCTGCCAGAAAGCAAAGCAAAAATTAATTATCTTATAAAGAATCGCTGTATTTCTCTTACACGGACAGGTCATGAATAATCACACTTGCAAGACGGACAACGTTACAAATGCTTTTAGAAAACCCTCCATCTCATAATTTATAGTGGTATTTGTCATGGTAAAACATTTAGGTTGCAACTTCCTATTTAACATTTTAACAACGGCTTTGTGAACTGATCGTAGATATAGATGCATTATTTCGAGATAGTTTAACAATTTTTTACCCACTTATCCAAATAATCCAAATAATAAAAATGGTCCAAACTAATTCATTTAGAACAATTTTAAAAAGTTTTGTTACTACTGTCAATATATGGCGTGGGCGGTTCTCCGGATTTTAGTATTACTAGCTTGTGTAGACCTTGAACCAATATTTCAAAACTAATAAGAAACACTTTACAACTTCAATCCTATTACAAATTAAAATTGAAAAATTACTATTTTATTTACTTCTAAAATATTGCTGTTGAGCAGGTTTTATTTTTTGTTTTTTTTTTTCTTAACTTACCAGAAGATAAGCCGCCAAAAATGCTGCACCAATCGCCAGACTACAACAAAAACAGTTTTCCAATAATGCCATTTTAGCAACTTATATCGAAGAAACACAACATTTTTGCCGTTTCGCACGCTTGTTATCGCTACATTTCACACAAACATCTCACACTAAACACATCCTTTATTTCTTGGCCTTTTCTTTCCGGATACCGAAAAAACTCATCGTTTCTTAAAAAAATATGTGATTAAATATTTATTTACAACCGTACAGCCATGTGTTTGTTAACTATTTACTTAATAACTTTACGCATATTACAAAACCATTTCAAGGTAAAATTATTGAGGCACGTACGTTCTTAACTATTTAGAGATATGAGATTTATTTTTTTTTTTTTCTTTGAAGATTGTTCTGGTACGTTAGGCAGAAGAGCACGGAGTATTTGAAAAGTTCAGTTGTGTGTGTGTTGGTTCGAGGTATATTTGCAGCAGACTATTTAAATATTTTATTCACGTGTTAAATCCGTAAAGTACTTTCTCCTTGTAGGTAAACGCATAACTTCCACATTGCAAAACATTCAAGACAGTTTCTTCAAAAATTTGTAGATAGCCTATAGACTGCACAGATGTGTATGATATGTGGCCTACATGCTAAACCCGCTTAGCTAATTTCAATTTTATCCTTTTGAGATAGAGGACACAAAATACAGCTACGATTTTATGTTAATAAGTTAGCCCTCTACCAGCAATTGGAAAATTATGTAACAATTATAAAATAAAGCAATGGAGGGTTATATTTGTTGAAATTTTTGTTAAATATTTTAGATGATAGTAAGAAGCCATAAGCTAAGTATTGGCTTAATATTCTTAGTTTGAAGCTTTCTTTATAACTTCTATTTTGCACAAAAATAGTACTTAGCACATATGCTGTAACAACACAATTTACATGAACTGGATAATGTATGGTATAACTAAAACTTTTCCTTTTAAAGATGAACTGCGAATATATGGATAGATTATTAAAAGAAAATAAATTTTAGGCTATAAAAACTTAAAATAGTTTTTTAATAAGTGTACATGCTCTAATTACACGATTACAAAAAAAAAATATATTGTATAATGCTTTACTATAACAAACACACATTATGTATATTCAATGGTGTCCGGCTGCTTCTTTTCTACGAATCTCAGCCCATTTCGCTACATTTTCGGGTGAATTTGCTACAAAAGAAGGCACATTTTACAAATGTTAGTTTCAATTTAATTATTTGAGCTTACATAGGTTGGAAATTTTCTTAAATAGGGGTATGCAAACCAAAACACCCACAGCATAATATTTCCACACCCACTGTTTGCCGAAGTAAAATTTGAATGGAAACTGCATAACTTTGGAAGTAAAGGTATAAGGATACCTCATTGGTCTACCGATTGCTTTCGGTGCATCAGCCATTCTGCTAAGATTTCTAAAATACAAATAAAACAATTTGAAACAATAATTTTGTGATAATCAAATACATACGCCTATGAATAGATTAAGAAAAAAAGTTCTTTTTGCAATCAATATAAAACACCATTTATGTAATCATGTATCACATAACCAAAATTATTTTTCAAAAACATTACGTTATTATTTTTTTTAAATAACAGGATAGAAACAAAAACCATTGAACGATAAAAAAATATGTATTACCTTAATGTCCTCAAAAAATAATCACAATTAAATGCAAAAATATATTACAGAATATATCAATGTGACAGCAGCCGAACACTGTAAAACCAGTAAAACGTAAAATTCCCTAGAAAACAGTTATGTGTATATAGTGCAAGCACAATGCAAGTGTTGCTACATACCTCCGACGTATAGGCAACCTAACTTACAAATATTGTACAGTATCTTCCAAAAGTTTAAAGGTGGGTATGCGATGGAAGAAGCAGTTTGCAAATAAACCTTGATAAACTGCATTAATGCCACATATTTAAGTTAAACCATGTAACGCTGATGCTTGTGGCTTCACTCGCCATTGGTAGAGTTTATCAGGTTCTTGGCGCTGAGGCTTTCCTCCTATATAGTTTTCATTTATATTCCAGAAAGTATATAATTTGTATGAGCAAAGCTTTTTCAATGGCAGTGATATGAAAAATTATTATTTTCAGCTACACATCGTAAAGTTAGCGGTTACTCGTGTATACGTCACTAAGGAGGCTGCATCGCATGCGTTAATAATCGAAGTTCCTCATACAACTTCCTAACATGGGAAGGGCTATATTGCACGATGGCATTCCAAAAACTTTTTATTATTTTCGTAGCCTTCTAGGTGAGGTATGCACGAGCCGACGCTGCACAGAGTAGCATATAAGTACCTGTTAAGTGGTAAATCATAAATATTGTGTGTTTCAGTTGCTGAATCTTTTGCGAGAATGAAGTAAATAAATCAACAATAAAATGTAACTACAAATTGAATTTATGAGTACATTTTTCAGCGCAATTGTAATTTTATTTTCGTAAAAACGCACAGCAGATGCTGGTTATGTAGAAACGTTAATAATTATAATTCGCACAATAATTCGTTATTGTCTTTTAGTTATACATTCCACAATAAACGCAGGTGCTGATTTCTGCTTTTTTCAACCTACGAGCAAGAATGTTCTTGCACTTAGTGCGTATAGGTGCGAGGAAGAGTAATTTTTCGATTTTTATATGTTTGCCGCCGATCGAATGAATGAGAGCGTTGCACAGCAACTGTTTATATAATTTTAATAATTTATTTTGACTGATATTATTGGTGTTGAAAAAGAAAGATAAATATAACATTAAAGTACATACGTTAAAGTTTAATTTAAAAATTTCAAGAAAACAATAATATAAGCCAACAAAAAACGCGGTCATAAGGCAGGGAAATTCTAATATTAATTAATGCTATTTAAAAATAACTCATCTGAATAAAAACAGCGTGTGCTTAAAAAATTCTTTAACTCTGTGATTTAAAGCAAACCTTGGTTTCTTCCAAAGTATCAGGTAAAAGAGTTTTATGAGAGATTTTTATGCCATTAATTATATGTGGTTTATGAAATTTACTTGATTTAGCCAGGTCACAGCGAACGAAATATGGATTTATTGTTTATATTCATGAGATTGTGATTCATTACGAAGGAATTTACTTTTATTATTATGCACATATATTGATACGGTTTGAATGTATAAATTATATATGGTTGCGATACCACTACTTTTAAAATATGTTCTACAAAATTCTTTAGACGATAAGTTACTCATTACAGCAGATCGCTCTTTTTTGTTATAATAGGATTTGTCCAGTATTTAAATCATCTACCCAAAAAAGCAAATCATAATTCAAATGTGTACCGAAATAGGCATGATACGCTGAAAACTCAATAATTTAGTTTTATAAATGTTAATATATAATTAATTTATTGCGCAAAACCATTCAGACTCTGCGGGTTCTTCCATGGGTGAGCTTGTCATTACGGCACTGGTATCATGTAACTTGACTTGTAATGAGAAGGTCATTAAATGTGCAGTAGCAGAGAGGGCCTAAAATCGAACCCGTGGAATTCCGACTGAAACATTTGATAACATTGAGCGATGATATACTAGAGTTCATTTTCATGGATGTGACGGATTTCTATATATTGTGAACGTGATGTAAATAGGAATTGAAAATCGTTTAAATCAAAAATAATACTGTACAAAATAACAAGTGCAGTAGTTCTTGATCTATTCTTTAAATATCCATACTTATGTGATGATAAAAAATTATTGACTCTGTCGAAAATCTAATACTTGAAATTTCATGTGTAAACCGGAACAATCTTTGAAATTTTAAATATATTTGATATTTACCATGAATAATGAAAGTATTTATTATATTCATAAAAGAGAAAGTGACAAATGCTGTTATCCGTTTAATAACTGGTATTGTAATCTCATCCTAAGCCGTGGCTTTTATGTTATTTAAATTTTTAATAATACTGAAAATATCCAGCTCTGTAATCTGGTGTATAAATATGAAAGTATCTATATTACTGAAAGTACTATTGAGAAAATTGCTGCTAGAAATTATAAATTGTTTGTTTAAGGATGTGTTGGTTATCAAAACTGGGTTTGTGATTAATGGATGATTTCTGTTATTAGATTTTAATTCAATAAACACGTATCTTCTGTGTTGTTTGCTGCTTTTATGATATTCAAGCTGTTTTAATTTTAATCCCGGATTTTGCTATTGAAGACTGTAGATGTGTATAAGCAAAATTTGGGCTAATCTAATGGTGTGCTTAAGTATCTTACAGTATTTTTGTAGTGTTGAATTAGTACACTATTTGGGTATACTTTAATGACCCCATACAGCACAAAATGTCTAGCAGACATCCATTACGTATCCACATCCACCATATCCATTCGACGTCTTGGACATTCTATGGATGTAACGTTTTAAATGTTATAAAAAAAGACAATATTATATGAGCGATACTTACCTGTACAGTAATATCAACAAAGCCGTGGTGATGTTGTACTGCTAGGTACACCTACGTAACTGCGTAAATGCATACAGCGCAACGGCACTTTTTAACTTGTTTACCGACTCTCGACGTCACATGTAGGAATTGAGTATAAACATGGTAAATAAACACAGCGCACGTGGACAAGCAAATTCGTTCAAATGGTTGATCTCATTATGCTCGTCGATTTTCGACTTCATTGTTTCGACTTAAAGTTGATTATAAGTACAAGCACTTTCCATTCAACCGTCCAACCCAACCGCCTTTTTTTAGAAATAACGTTAATTCTATAAAGAATCTGAAATTTTACATTATTGTAAAATCTATAACATCGAATAGATATCCATAAGATATTTTATACAAAGTTCATGTACCTACTTGTCAATAACTTTCAAAACAGGCAAATTGTGTCTATTTTGGTATTAATTTTTACGTTAAAATTGCGATAAATATATTTCTATTAGTTTTATAAACAATTGTAATTACTCCAAAACGAATATCCCATGGATACCTATCCAACATCTGTAATGAATATGGACATGTTTTCATGATTGAGACATCCACTGGTTATCTGTCGGACGAAGTGTGGGAAATAACTCTTTTGGTCATATAGGAATTGCGGAGACCTCCACGACATTCAAAATTTGCCAGCACCAATTTTATATCTCTTATAAGGGAAGCATGTTTCAAAATTCCTACCTAGCGTATCATAAAAGTTTGCAATTTTAGTATAGATGAGGATCATCAATGGAAGTGCCTGATCTGCAGATTGGATTATCTTGATAAATTTACTAATGTTTTGCGCTGAGTAATATCCTGTTTGTGCCTCCGTCCAGAAACACTCATTTTGCAGTACTTAGGCATGAAAAAATGTCACTAAAGGTTGGCCATACTAGATTCCGCATGACAGACGTGTAATAAATTATCATTAAGCTACTGTTCAACCATGCTAAGATTAACTGGTGTCTTCATTGCACTTATTATTAATAAATAGATATTAAACTAGAAAGAAAGTTACAGATTTATTATCGGAAACGTCAAAATGCTAAGGTATGTAACATGTGTGCCAACTTGTACTGTCAACTCCCTAGTGTCAAAATTTCTTATTCTATTTTCAATTCAAAATTAAGATTTATCGACCCAAAAACATTGTGTATCACACGGCCAGAAACTCTTTTGCGAGTATTCGTACTTGTACACAAACCGTACTCATACTCGCAAAACTGTAGTTTCTGGCCTAGTGATACAAATAACTATAGTACGTGTACGTATCAGTCTCAGTGCTGTTACACTGCAAAGAAATAATTTGGTAATGATGTTCTGAACAATCTGAAACCTGGTTAATAGTTGAAAATTTATGTTTGGAGCGGACAGAAATATTGTCAATACAAGTTGCTGAAGTAAATGCGAAAGATGATTCGATTTATGTTCGGTTTTAGAAATATAGAGTTGTCTTTGTATTTTCTCTTTTTGTTAATACAACGTTTAGGCTATTTATAAGCTGTTGTTTCTCCTAGCCTACCTACTCGCACTAAATCACGAAAAAGTTCTCCAAATTTAATTTATCTAAAATTATATTTTTCATATTTATTTTAATACAAAAGATCTAAATAATATGGGCAAATACAGGTAATTTGCAAGATACAAAAACTTAGAGAGAATAATTTTAGGCCTACTATATTAAGTTATAGTCAATGGTGAAAGTTTATTATTACATTTGAAAATTATGGTGTCGTTTTGAAAGATTATTAAAAATAAAAGACTGTCGTCTTATTTCATATATGGAAGAGAGAGATGGTGGCACATATTCATTTATTTATAATATTATGAATTTTACAAATTCATCATCTGTTACTTTATAAATAAAATCTGGGCTTATCAACTACTTCTACCACTCACGCCATCCCAACCAGCTAGCTAGTAGATTCAAAATGAAATGAAAATTGAAACTGCGTCTATAAGCAATATTGATCTAATAGATTCTCAATTAGATTAGACTCTGCTTGACTTGTTTGTTTATTTAACTAATTTGCGTTGTTGTATAAAGTAAATTTTCAAATACTTTTATGTATTTCTGGGTCAGGTTCATAATTGTGCTAACCGTAACAATAGGTAGTAATGATTTTTTTTTTAATTTTAATTTCATAAAGAATTATTTTATTTAAAATATCTTTGATGGAGTTGAAATATCCTCAAGTTTTACACTTTATAACTTACAACACAAATAAGTAAGTACCTAATGTATTTCTACGTTTACTATGACTATTATAACCAATAATTAACAACATTCCGATCTGATTGCAGGTAAATATTTATTACTGTTTTACTGGCACTACCGTGATATTTCCTGGGGAATTACAAATTGTTCCATAGCTCATATATAATATTCTTATCTCAAGATTACACAAAATAGTTGCAATATGCACTTATATATAGTGATCAGTATAAATATAAACTGCAATATACATTTAACATTTACGTATTAACTTAAGATTTTATTGTGCTCCAATTATATACTAGTTAGAGCATTATTAGGAATTCTATTAAAATGTTACCTATATATACAAACAGCATACAACAAATTTGTTATTTTGTGCTACACAAGGCCATAAAAATCTCGCAGTCAGTTTTGAAACGTTAGTTTTGAGATAAATGTAGATATTACGAAACTGTTTTTATAAATCAGTGAATACATAAAATGTACATACGGATATAATTCACTAAAAAAAAGACGTATATTTCGCTTATACGTACATTGATAACACTCGGGATCAAATTTTGACCTGTGTCCTATCCGTATTATACATTAAAATATTCATAGGCAATACATTTTCCACATTTCCTGTGTGACTCTGTTTGTGAAAAAGACACGATTTTAGGTGACATCAAAATGTCTGCACTTCGTGGACAGGTATTATCTGGAACCGATATTGCAAAGTAAGTAATGAAACTAAAAAGTATGTGTGTCAGTATTTTGTAAAGATACATGCGACCCTTTTATCTTTGGCTTGTCAAACAAAATATCATTTTAATATTTTACTGTAATGCATTTTTAATCTGATTCGATTGGTGAAAGTACTAGTTCTTCAAATTGCAAATATTATTACTTTAAAAAGGAAAAATCTATAATACTAATAATGGCATTTCAGGGAGATAAGGGACAAATTAACTAAAAATGTTGAAGAAATGGCAAAAATCATACCAGGCTTCCAGCCTGGGTTGGCCATAGTGCAAGTTGGAGGTAGAGAAGATTCCAATGTTTATATTCGAATGAAAATCAAAGCGGCAAGCGAGATTGGAATTACTGTAGACCATGTCAAATTACCCAGAACTATTACTGAAGTAGAGGTTTGTGTAAAATTATATATGTTTTATTTATTGTTAAATTGAAAAAAAAAAAAATGAAAAAATATACCTATTCGAGAACAATCATAAAAAATAATCATAATAATAAATCATGCCTTCACACCTCCAAGAACTTGTGCCAATTAGAGGGGGCATTGGTGGGCCATGAGTTATTATTATTATTATTATTATTATTATTATTATTACGCCCATAACGAGCAATTTAAGATGTTGGTCTCTCAGCATTTACCAAGTGGCAAAACTACGAATAACTCCCTCTTAAAGGCAAGTTCTGCCATTCGGACTCTGGACTTCCTCTGATTGACAATCAAACGTGAAAGACACTACATTATCAGACATGCTGGCTATTCTTTACAATTCATAATTTTTCTGTAGTGTTAACTTCATTAGCTTCAACTATTGTCGAGCCTTGAAAAATAAAGGGGCCTTGAAGTAAATAGCGTTAGGATTGGTGCACTGTTGCAGAGATAATACGTCATGTCTATAAACAAATGTTCTAATTGGGCCGCTAATGCATGGAACTTCACCTCGAATAAAAGCAAGTGTTTCATTAAATTTGCGAATAAATTTTATTTGTTGGGCATATTCAAAGATACGTCACAAACTTATAATTCGTAACCACTATTTTTTTTTTCATTTTATTCTCTAAATTCCTAACCATTTATAAATGTTTAACAGATCTCTTTTTCTACAGACTTTGATGTAAAATTTGGATATTATCTGCTTCAAACTGTAGTAAAAAAGTGTAGTTCCGTGCTGCACTTTCTATGCAAAGAAAAATATCTAATATTACTTACTTCTATTTTATTAATTTAATGACTTTATTTGAGCAATAAATTTCTTTTCCCAATCCTTCCCCACTTTTCCAAACGGCTGCTCTGATCTAAACCTTCTATGTTTGAGTAACATAATTTGATTTTCAACACAAAAAAAAAACAGTTTTATTAAAATAAGGGATAATACTTCTTGGTTGTAGCTTAAAATGCTTGTTTAATCCAACCATAAAATCGTAACAAAAGTGTTTTTACTAGAGAACATTTTTAACGTGTAACAATTTTATAGTTATTTGTGTGGTACCTTATTTAATTATTATTTTTTTATTACTTAATTTTAATGTTATTTAATGTGTTTTTAAAGCAATGATAAATTTTAACTTAAATGTCGTAGCTTTAGAACTCTATTGACGTATTACGCCTGATGATGGCAATTAGCCGAAACCGGTTGTAATCATAATAAAAATTTTGAGGATTGGATAGAACGAATTACTTTTGGTTATTCTAATACCTAACTTCAAAAGTATTTTTGTTTAGGTAACAAAATCTTATTTTTACTGTATTTAACCTAATAGTAATGTAACTGAGCAAAATTTGGTTGATTTAACACTTTCTAAGTGCATATACCAATAATTGGCATGTGAAAAATTGTGTTACAATGTTTTATACCATTGATATTTTATCGCATATTTTTGTGTCTATTATTAAACGTTTATTCAACTATTTGTAGCATTATAAACGGTTATCCAATATGTTTAAGGTGTGAACATTTGGCCGTTTATTATACGATATATGAATTTGCTTTTGGCCATTATCGGCAAATTTGTTTGTCCTGCATTGATGAGCAAAGACATTTAAACCAAAAAATATATATAACCATGTTAACTTCCGTAAATCGCACACATATAATTTAAATATAAATTATCTACAAAAATAATTATCCCTTTTTTTTCACAAACAAACGATGACGTTCTTAGTCGGAGATTAATTTGTGTTTACATATGCATATATTTTAAAACATTCAAATTCTAACACATATCAATATTCCAATTTGATAAGCAACATGATAGCCTTTACTCTTTTAAGCTCGGTGATTCAAAACAAATTATTCTAAAAGAAACATAAAAAGCATTATTTAATATTTTATAAAACTTAAAAACACAAAATCCATGTAAAGGTTTATTTTGTAAATATAATTTCAGTTACTGAGTAAACTGAAAAAACTGAACGAAGATCCAAAAGTTCATGGCATAATTGTTCAGTTACCGTTAGATTCTGACACTAAAATAGACCAGCACCTCATAACAGATACCGTTTCACCTGAAAAAGACGTTGATGGGTACGTAGATATCTTAAAACGCATTGGGTGTGGAAATATAATCGTATGCAAATAAATTTTGTCAGTCTGAATACCATTAACGAAGGCCGGGTAGCTATTGGAGATTTGGGAGGGTTCCTTCCTTGTACACCAAACGGGTGCATTGAGCTGATTAAACGTTCTGGTATAGCAATAGCAGGTGCCGAAGCAGTGGTACTAGGACGTAGCAAAATTGTTGGTACACCAGTTGCTGAATTATTGAAGTGGAACCACGCAACCGTAACTGTCTGCCATTCCAAAACCAAAAATCTTCAAGAAGTGGTAAGTTGGAATAGAGAGCGTGATTTCTTTCTAAGATATCATGTACTGCTATTTTTATTATCTATATAAAAAGGTTTCAGAATTACGTATAGACATATTGAAAGATATGTAAAATAGTTCACAGTTTAATTATTTCAGTAAGCGGTTCAATTATTCTAAATAGTTTCGATTATAAAGCAAATATTTAATTGTATCTAGGTTAATCTATGATCTAGAAAATAGATGCTTTTCGACTGTCTCTACGATCTACACAATTCAATTAATCCCAATTGTTACGCCTAATTCTTTGATCTATATTCATATGTATCTTTGTATCCAGCTAAGCAACACTGTTGTGCACTTGCGCAAATTTATATGTATACAGTGTTAAGTTACGTTGTTAAAATTTTAAATTAATATTTTCTATACATCTTTTAGAAACAGTTTGATTCTTGTTTCAGTGCAAGAAAGCTGATATACTCGTAGTGGCGATCGGTAAAGCGGAACTAGTGAGAGGTTCTTGGATAAAACCCGGAGCAGTAGTCATCGATTGCGGCATTAATGTATTGCCAGGTATATGATCAGGCTTTTTCTTTAATTAAATACTTCTAGATGAAAATAAGAATTATCAAAATACAAAAGTGATTCCCAATTTTTTTTTTGATGTTACAATAAAGCTATATAAACACATTAGAATGCGTTTGTGCACTAATGCATTTAATAGTTTAAAAAAGGGCGATTAATGTGCAGATTGAAAAACAAACCAAAGAACTCATTTCATAGGGCCTTTTCGGTGCAAAGGTCTTATTCAAACTTGGACGACTCATCTTATAAAACTGCTCTTATGAAACTAGTTATCTAATATGAATAGATAATTAGTTAATACAGATGTTGTTTTTTCACTATTTTCTACATAATCTTCTTTAATTAACTTATTTCTGTTTATTGTACTACTTATTGTTAGCACCTTTAGACTGTGCATTTTTTGTTTGGGTGTTAAAAGTATTAGGAAAAGCTAGTGTATTTTATTAAGTGTAGTTACCGGGTGTATTGAACGAGCAAGTGCAAAATAGTAGCAGTCAGTGCATATAAAAATACCGAATTCAAGTATTCCGGGAGCAGAGACGTAAAGAATTGTTTTTTACCAAGTTTACTCTACAATCCGGAGAAACACCTGTTTTCTTAGAACATTTTGCGTTAGATTTTGTTAATGTGCAAAATAATAGCAGTACTGTGTAGAAAATCGAACATATCGGGTGGAGGAGTTTTATGGATGGTAAATAAATTGTGCATTTTATTCAGTTTTGAGGAATAACATGGGTCGAGCGAAGCACTGTATGTACATCTGAAAAGCGTGAACTAATTAATAAATTAATAAGAGCAGGGAAAACCTACAAATTCATTCAGGAAATGCTAACATGCTCAACGAAAATGATTTCTAATTAATACAATAAAATATCAAGCAAAATCGGAACGAAGAGGGGAAAGAACATCTGGTAGAAATGAACGTCGCATTAAAAGATTTGTTGAATCACACTCTGTTACAACTTCGACTCAAATGAAACAAACTTAAGCTCTTCCAATTCATTGAAAATATTATTAATAAAGGATAAATTAGTTGCTAGTCCACGAAAAGTACCTTTGCTGCGACACATTCAACATAGATTACGTTTTGCAAGAGAACATTTAAATTGGCCAACTGCTAGATGGCAAAATATCTTCTGGTCAGATAAAAGTAAGGTCGCATTTGGATCTAAAGTATTAAGTCAGTGTATTATTATATACACCCTAAAAAAAAAATGTGGTAAAATTACCCCAAAAATAGGAGGTAGCTCAGTTGCCACCTATTTTTGGGGTAATCTTACCACATTTTTTTTTAGGGTGTAGAAGACCTTTGTGAACCGAATACAAAATACAAACCCAATTGCACTATACAGACTGTCAAACATGGGGAAACCTCTATTATAATATGGACATGTTTTTCATATTACGGTTTTGGTCCAATCTTTTGGGTACAGGAGTTTATGGACCAATTTGTATATCTAAACATACTTCAAACAGCCATGCTACCTTACGTCGAGGAGGTGCTGGGTGAACAGGCATGATAATGCTCCGAAATATGCAAATCGTAGAATTAAGGAATGATTATGGGAGGCTTCAGTTGAAGTTTTGGTGTGGCCTGCACAATTACCCGACCTTGGCGCTCTACTCCATATGTGCGATGTCAGGCATTGGTTGATTCCATACCACGAAGTAGTCATCGCAAACAATGGCTACACGACAAAATATTAATAAATTAATGATATTACGTTTTTCTGTACATATTATATTTTCTTTTTAATGCTGCTATTTTTTCGCATATAATAGGGGTTTTATGTCACCCTCCATATATACATACACGGTACGCTTCCCCACTGGTCAAGAGTAAAAGAAAAGTTAAATAGTTTTCCTTTGTTAGGACACGGAATGAGTGGCTTACATATTGATATATGGACAATCTTCTCCACGACATTTGAATCTTTATGGTCTCAACGATCTAAGAGCGAAAATCTAACATCTATGGAGAGTGTAATAGAGTTTATGCTTTACAATTAAATTTACAATGATTAGTCATTCGCTGTTCCCTGACACTTTTCTTAATACGCCACGTTCTGAGTGGGTAATGGTAACGGTCAATTCAAAAATGGCTTATTGTACGACGAAGCAGAAAAAAAAATTATGAAAAAGCAATTCTACGGTAGTATTTCGCGGAAATAATTAGAGATTTAGTTTCAAGTAGGTACTATTCGGCACGGTTTGACTTTTTGAAGCAACAATTTCTTACTAAATAGTAAAAATAAAATAGGATAGGCAGGTTGATGATTTAGAAATAAAGATATATGTGCTTTGGTAGAATTAAATCGTAAACGCCTTCTTGACAATTTGCTTGCGAACTTGACATAGGTACGAAAACTGTTTAAAAGATTACGTAATAAATACTTGTCATACAAATTGCAACTTCAAAATAACTTCCCCCAACGATTTCTCAATAATGTGTTGTTTATAACCGAAAAAGGAATTCAGGTGCGTGACTGTCGGCATTGGTCCCCTGGAAATCTGCATTTTACTATTTGTAATATACCAATCCGAACACAGTATCTTCAAAAACTGAAGGCATCCGTAGGTGTCACTGCGTGTCAAATAATCCAGCATTTTTTTATTAATCTATTAATACACAGAGCTCGCTTCAATGGCTGTATTCAGGGGAAGCTCAGCGCTGAGATTTTAATTTTCCTTGAAGCTACAAAACTAAGGTAATTTTTCCAGCGTTTCCTTCAAGCGGTCAGCCATTGTTGCAGCGCGTAATTTATATGCTGCAACAAAGTACTTTATCCTAAAGTAAACAAATACCTGACCTATAAATTCAAATACACAAATACTGTATTACAATAGTTGCTTCCGTTTGTGCCAGTGAAGAGCAGAAAAAGTTTTGTTTTAGAGGGAATTATTGGATAAAATATTACTATTGCATCGATAAAAATAAATTTAAATTTTTATTATTTTTGTATTTTGTTATTCATTTGCTTTAGTTAAAATGAATCTGTCATTGTATCGGTACATTTATTTTAATTTCGTAAGTAATTTATTAAAAAAAGTTAATAAGTTTGTATTTGCCGCCAAAAAAAGGGAATTGCAGTGTCAAAACGGGAATTTTTCTTGTCGGCGCCGGGAATTGGCGATCAAGGTATATACGAACACTGGTGCTGTCACATGCGCAATGAACGCAAATTAGTAACCGGGACTTCGTTGCTAGACAATAATCAATGGGCAGTTTGAGATATTGAAATGTATTCTTTACTATTGAAACGATCTATATAACTACTAAGAAGTTCGCTGTCCTTTGAAATCTTAGTATTAGTACATGTACATAGTTAGTTATTCTTGAAGAAGACAACAGTTGCAATCGCTGTCCTCTGTCTGACTTAAATAAGTCAATAATTGTAAATTTCTAAATTATTCCAAATATATTCCAGAAGTGTTGAGATTGATTCTTATTAATAACTTCGAATTTTCCTTTATAGATATCTGTATTATAGATATCTCTGTATTATGAAATACCAAGGATGCAGAATTGTTTTTAGAATGCCAAAAATTCCATTCTAATATGTCTGTTATACATAAGTAAACAATACATATTATCATTGGCGCCTTAATAAAAACTGTAATTACTGGACAAGCTAAATAATTATCGAGTTAGTACATAATTAATATTTAAGGTTATATTACAGCCTATCGCATGGTGTTTGGGCTATTATACTGATCGTATTAGTTTACGCATTACTTTTCGAACTGGTTTGGTAACACTCAGTTGTCTTTCTTGAATTGATTCGTTATCGTCGGTAGTTATCAGCGGTGCAATTTTTGTAATTAAGTGAAAATGTCGAATCAATCAAAACCTGAAGAAATTGAAGATCAGTATGGTACGTTAATATTAACTGTAGAGTTTTTTATTATATTTTATATATCTGTCGTATCTTTTATCAGTTGTGAGGTTTTTATATTTATATATTTTTACAGCACCACTTTTTCTATTAGAGGCATTAATGCTGAATTTGTGTATTAATGACGAATTTTAATTTAGTAAAGACCATAAAATAAGTTTTTGTTTGGGCGTTCATAAATAGGAACTGACCCACGCTAGATAAATATTTATGTGACAACACTTTTATATCATTAGTGATAATGATAATATCTAAAATTAAATTAGATAATACTTAAACTACACAAATTTTATTAGTGTAGCTATTCTTTGAAGTGGTAATGTCTAGGAGGAACAATAATTCAATTTAATTACCTAAAATTGTGTTGTTAATTAAAAATTTAACAAAGCAATATTGAGATGCAAATTTACAGTTTATCAGGAGAAAGGCGAAATATTTTGTAGGCAGATACGGGTTAAAATAAGGAAAATTAATCCAGAAATTATAGTCCATGTGTAATGAAAATTTGTTGCAATTAATGCGTCTAACCTTGCCATCAACAATTTAAAATTACTTTAGTTTGATTATCGATCGAATTTTTCAATATTCTGAATCTTATTTTCTTTTTATATTTGCTTCCGCTTCTTATCTTCTTTCACTCTCATGACTGTACTTTTATTCAGTGGCGGCTCGTGACTTATGAAAGAGGGTGGGCACAAAATAAAAACTATTTTTTGTACATAAAATTCATTCCTCTATGTTTCATGCTGAAAACACGTTTATTACTTTGTTGTAAAAATGCGTTCAGTCGATCTTCAGACCTTGTGCTTCTCAGAAAAGTTTTAATGCGTTTGAGGGTGGAAAAACAGCGTTCACATTCTGCTGTCGACGTGGGCGTTGCACAAATAATATCCAACAGTTTGTATGTTTTCGTCAAAACCTTTTTTAGGTTGTCTGTTATGAACACTAAAACTGGCAAAACATCACCTACACCTACGTCACACATATCATCGCGCTCATAAATTACTGAAAGTTCATTTTTCAATTTTACACTGTCCAACATAGGATAAGATTCAATAGTTTTTTATGCACATAATTAACCGACGCAAAATATGACGATTTTTTTCAACATCTTCCTTGTACTTATTTTATGTCGCAAATAAGCACTGTCTAACTGTTCAACGTATGTCCACTTTGCCTAGAACACTAAAATCCACGCATGCATTCATGTCAGAAACGGAATTTTCGTGTTTCTTTGCCCTCTCAGCGATATGCTTTAAATCATTTAACCCTTGTTTATTTCACGCACTAACCTCTTTCTTAAAATTTAAGGAAATAAAACAACATAGTTTATTTGTTAGTGAACATCTGCACATGCACTCATATTTTTCATATGTATTTTTATTAAATACTCTATTGTAAGTTCGAGTTTTACTTGTGGAAGTGTAATTTATTTAAGATCAGGAATAGGCCTTCATTTTTTTCTTAATTAAAAGTTTTTATTCAAATGATTAAAGATTTTCCACACAATTAACTTCCATCATTAATAGTAAACGTCACTTCAAACTTTTGAAATCACACATGCGCGGTACGCGCTGAAAATAATAGTCATAATGAATGCAAGACGTTAACTGGAGACACGAAATTGTGTGCCCCAAAGTGGCCCTATATGCGCATATGGCGAAGATAAACGGAGCCGCCCGATTCATACTCGAAATAGGTACATCGGAAATAGTGCCCCCGAACATAGTTTTGAGCGTTCGCATATTCGCTAGTGTCTGGTGCGGAAGGAAACTTTGATGCAATCGTTATAAAAATACGTAAAAATAATAAAATAAAATAATGCGCTGAATTACATGCGAATTTCTTTGTGTTGGGTGGTTGGGTGGGCACGTGCCCTTGTGCCCTTTAGTACCAGCCGCCACTGCTTTTATTAATGCCATAATTATTCATCTTGTTACAATCCTGTCAATTTAACAAAATCAAGAAATTTTTGACCAATGTCATATTTTCCGTTTATTATAGAAAATTGACGATTGCAGCAGGTACTTGACGTATTGACAGTTTACCAATATTGACACTGACAAATCAAAAGTCAAAATCAGTCTATATATGATGGATTTTACTTCGGTCTTTACTTAGTCTTCTCTTCTGTACTGGCGATCTTAATACGGCAAATTTAATTTCGATACTCAAGTATTTTATTGATGCTTAGAATAATCAATCTTCAATATACCTTAAACACCTGAAAAAATATTTTTTTCTCAGATTCTACTAAAAAGTCCGGGCAAAGGATAGTAGGTGACGTCTGCTATGAAGAAGCCCGCGAGGTAGCATCTTTTATCACACCAGTGCCCGGTGGTGTTGGTCCGATGACGGTCGGGATGTTAGTGAAGAATACCGTACAAAGTGCCCAAAAAGCGGTCGATAAAATTTTACATCCAGTTTGGAATTTCCGTCCTCTACCACTCAATCTAGTTCGACCTGTTCCAAGGTTAATTTTTTTTTTTATTCAGCCACCATGACTTATTAACTATTTTAAAAATTGCAGTGATATCGTCATAGCACATTCTCAAGAACCCAAAGATATCGCTCAATTAGCTACAGAGGTCGGGTTGTATCCAGGTGAATTTTCTTTATACGGGAATAAGAAAGCTAAGATCGCAGTCAACCCGATTTTGAAACGTTTGGAGTATCAAAAAACTGGAAAATATATTGTGGTTGTTGGGTTGGTATACCTGCATTCCATGTCTTAACATACTAAAGTTGATTTTAAATTAAATCTTTCAGTATAACACCAACCCCATTAGGAGAAGGAAAAAGTACGACTTCAGTAGGATTGGCACAAGCGTTGACTGCTCACAAACAGAAAAATAGTTTCGTATGCTTGAGGCAACCTTCGCAAGGTCCGACGTTTGGCATCAAAGGTAATGGAAATTTTACCAATAAAGGGTATATGACAGCGATTTATTCATTCTTTATATAGGTGGCGCTGCGGGTGGTGGATATTCTCAGGTAATTCCCATGGAAGATTTCAACTTACACTTGACTGGCGATATCCATGCAATTGGAGCAGCGCACAATTTGCTGGCAGCCCAAATGGATGCGAGAATTTTCCACGAAGCTACGCAAGCAGATAAGGCTTTGTATGATAGGTTGGTGCCCACCATCAAAGGCGTGAGGAAGTTTTCAAAAATCCAATTGAGACGACTACAAAAGCTGGGAATTAATAAAACGGATCCCAATAGCTTAACCGACGAAGAAAAAGTTAGATTTGCACGGTTAAATATTGATACGAATCAAATAGTTTGGAGTAGAGGTAATTGTTTTTTATAGATGAAATAATCATTACAACTGTAAAAAAATATGTTCCTTGTAGTTGTTGATATCAACGACAGATATTTGAGAAAGGTTACAATAGGACAGTCACCAACTGAGAAAGGACTTACCAGAGAAACAGACTTTATGATTACAGTAGCTAGTGAGATTATGGCTATTTTAGCGTTGGCCAACGATCTTGAAGACTTCAAAGCCAAACTAAGTAAAATGGTTGTCGCTTTCGATAAAAATGGCGACCCAATCACAGCAGATGATCTGGGTGTCACCGGCGCACTTATGGTGTTACTAAAAGATGCGATGGAACCAACTCTGATGCAAACATTAGAAGGTACTCCAGTATTAGTTCATGCTGGACCGTTCGCTAATATTGCTCACGGCTGTTCCTCGATTGTGGCTGATAAGGTTGCCTTGAAATTGGTGGGAAAAGACGGCTATGTAGTGACGGAAGCTGGATTCGGTTCTGATATTGGTATGCAGAATTTTTCTTTAGCTTTCATAGAAGATAATTTATTATTGTTTAGGTATGGAAAAATTCTTCAATATTAAATGCCGGGCCTCTGGACTCATTCCCAACGCTGTAGTGTTAGTTACAACAGTGCGAGCGTTAAAAATGCACGGTGGTGGTCCAGTAGTAACTCCAGGTGCGCCTTTAAAGCCGGAATATACCCAAGAGAATTTGCCTTTGCTAAAGAATGGTCTTCCCAACCTGCTTAAGCACATTAGTAACGGTGTAAAATTCGGTGTACCCGTTGTCGTAGCAATCAACAAACATACGACTGATACTGATGCCGAATTAAATCTGCTTAGAGAGGCGGCAATACAAAATGGAGCATTTGAAGCTGTGATTTGCACCCATTGGGCAGATGGCGGTGCTGGAGCGGAAAAATTGGCCGAAACCGTTATTAAGGCATGCGAAAAAGAGAGTGACTTCCGATTGTTGTATGATCTCAACAAATCTATCGAAGAGAAAATTACCATCATTGCACGCGAAATGTATGGAGCTGGAGATATTGTGTATGACGACAAAGCTAGACAAGCTATAGCCAGATACACAAAGCAGGTATGTTTTTCACACCACAGATCTTTTTCGCACGTTATTATAACAACAAAATCATTTTTAGGGTTTCGATAAGTTGCCGATTTGTATGGCTAAAACTTCGTTATCTATAACAGCAGATCCTGCTGTCAAGGGTGCTCCAACCGGTTTTACCCTTAAAATTAATGACGTCCTTATATCAATAGGCGCTGGATTTATAATTCCGATATGTGGGGAGGTACAAAAGGGCTTCTTAACAAAATTAAGGGAATATTAAAATTGTCTTGTATTGCAGATAACAAGAATGCCAGGATTGTCTACGAGGCCGTCAATTTACGATATGGATCTGAACACAGAAACTGGGGAAATTGAAGGACTCTTTTAATTAATACAGTATGTTTGAAAATGAACGAGAAATTCAAATTAATGGCGCAAAATTTCAATTCAAAAAAATTATAAATAATCAAAAACAAAACAAAAACCAATTATGCCTTACTTTATATTACAGCATCCTAGGCTTTCTAGGAATAATAATAATTATTATATGAATATTAACAATGCATTATTTGTTGCGTATGATTTCATTTCAGATATTTTTAACGCCAGAAATTAGCACAGTGTTGTAGTAGTTTAGCCTTTTCAGCAAAATATCGCATTAGTTTTTATTGTACGCTTCATACAGTGATCGTTATAAATGTTTGTAACATATGGTAATTGTTTTACGATAGAATATATACGATAAAACAGATTTTGTTGATTTTTTTGTTAACTTCTGTCAAAATGAATTGTTGAGTTATTACTGCTATCATTGTATTTTGAGCTGTTCTCAAAAAGAATTCTTGTAATTACTGTTTTCAATCAGAGAGTGCTTATAATAATTTTTCATCATTTAGCGAATTTTGTCATGTGCCCAAAGTGACAATTTGAGTTAGTGTTTAAACTACAAATGACAATTCCAAAGCGGTTTCGCTGTGATTAAATGGTAGATGTACTTAACCACGTTTTTCTAATACATATTTTAAATCCAACATCCGGAAGAAAATCAAAGTTCTAGTTGAAAAGTCGCCAAAAAATTTATGCAATATAAATAAAACAATATTGCTCAAAATAGCGGCTTTTTTCTCATCGATTAAGTATTCAAAGACCAAACCATATTAAAAAAAACATACAAGTATATGCAATAAAAATGACCTTTTTGTATTCATATTGCACCATATTAGGCAACTTTGTACACTCAAAGTGGATTGGTACTAGTGAAGGAACCAGATGTATGCAAATGCATTAACATTCCTGGTGACATTTAATATAACCTTAGCTTTTAAGCAGCCTTCAACTTTAATTGTGGATGAGATCCTTCTTTGTATCTTTGACTCCTTTTACAGTGACATCTCTTAACTGATGTTCTAACAAGACGTCATACAGTGATTTTATTGGAGACAGTAGTAATGTAATAATCATATGTGAAAATAAACAGTGAAAATAAATACTGGATACAAATTGTGAATTTAAGTAAGAAGTATTTAAGTAATTTTAGTTTAATTAGTGTTTTTAATTTTGTTCTACGTTATTTAATATTAGTGTTTATAGACTTTATTTTAATTTCAACTCAACTAAATACTTTTCATTTAATATATCGCTTGTCTGGATTATTTGAACCCAGAAAACCTTACAGCACCTAATGGGATATTTTTTGATGTCATTGTAATCAAGAAAAAAATATGTATATGTACCTATTTATTGCAAATTTTATTGTAATCATCATGTAATTACCAGAGATTTCAAAATTTAAGGTCTGAAAAAAGTGGCACGAATAAATAGTCTAATAACTGAAGGTTGATTCTCACTATGCGCTCTGTTGTTGGGGCCTTAGTCCCATGATGACTTTGTGGTGATACATAAGGGTAATTAGACCCACGATAACGTACGGAGCAGTAGTATTGTCGCCAAAGGTGCGGCAGGCGGGGGCGAGCAAAACGCTAAGTGGCGTAAAAAGACTGATGTGTTTGTGTACCACGGCTGTGATGAGATCTACCCCCACCACTGCAATGGATGTAATTGTAAACCTGTTACGTCTACATATATATTTATATACAACGAACTGCCAGGTTTGCAGCACATAGACTTACGCATAGTCAAGCACCGAGAAGTAAATCGCACGGCGCTTATTATAAAAAAAAACTATTAGATTGACTTAAGGAGGCACTAGATGGAAAATATCAGGTTATACCAGATAAGAAGGACTAGAAGACAGGCACTCCAGTCAGAGTGAACTTGAACTGGTATACTTACGGCTCTAAAACCCTAAAAAGACTATTTCAGTAAGATTCAGTATTCTAGGCTGAGGTTGCTGCAATTCGGTCCTGTGTCAGGACTAGGGCTCACGTAGGTACAATTGGTAATGAGAGGGCGGATCAATTAGTGAAAGAGGCGGTGTCTAGCGGAGATAGTGCGATTATTAGATATGGGCTAATTTCAGCTAGCGTAGTTGAAAAACGCGTTTAGGGATAAACTTATAATGATTGATAGAGTAGGCGGGGTATTATTTTAATACTGAACTAGCAAATTTATCGGTAGCCTTTTAGGGAAATGAAGGTTAATTTGTCGTATTAGGCGGTAGAATTAATAACAGGTTACGGGAATTTTAGATCATATTTATGCAGAATTGGGAGGGTTAAAATGATTCGCATTGTGAATGTGGTGGGGCAGATACAACGGGACATGTCTTATTTGAATGTCCACTCACTGATGAGTGGTCGCGTACGGAAGTTAGGGCATTAGCTAAGGGATTAAAGTGGCCGCGATGCGAAACAGATATTAGAGATAATGAGTCGGTTGAAAGGTAGGAATTTTTTAGTAATGCTGCCGAATAGCTAGATAGGTTGCGGCATGATATTTAGGTAGTTATTGGTGTAGTACGTATTTATGAATATTTTATGCTCTTTAGTGGTCGGAATTAGTGTTAAATTATAGTTTTTAGCGTGGTTATAGATATTTAAAATATAAATCTTTAATTTAATTACTATTGGTGAGAATAATTAGGATTATTAAGGTATTGTTAAGTATTGGAATAGGTACTGGTGTTGTTTTGTTTTCAGATCATTACTTCTATCCTGCTTTGACCTCAAATTCATGATGTGTGAAAAAGGGAGAAGCTACGCGAAGAGTGTCGGAATTAAGGAAATGAGGAGGCTGCTTCTTTAGCACACACAGCACAGAAGGATAATAATAATTTGCCAGCTATCAGCAACAAGGTTTGGGACTCCTTCCCAGATCCTACTCCCAGAGTAAGGTTTTTACCATGGTTTCCCCTTAGATATGCCTACCTTATTTACATAGCGTTTCCAGTAATTTGTACTCCATATAATTACAATTATTATATTAATTATTACGAAAATGGACCGGAACGGTATAGAAAGGAGGCGGAACGTATAGTAAAAATCAACCTTAAAACGGTGGTTTACATTTGGGACGTATTCAAAGTATTGCATCAATCTCCATACATACAACATTTACAGCACCACTCTAAATACAGGTTGTCGTCTGAAAAGTCATTCATCTGCGGTTATCAAGAATTTGAGCATAGAGATAGAACAATGATGCTTTTACTTTCAAAAACTATGCGGCTTGTGGTAAAATCTCATTATCGCAAAACGCATTTTAATAAAAAGAATGAAAATTTGTTTTTGCTGTTTTATTGTATACGAAAAATAACAATTTCACTACTTACTATTTTACTTTTACAGCTGCTCGCAATTTGGCTGACCTGCTGCGCGGATTTTTCTCAATTTCTTCTTCAGTAGGTAAAATAACATGCTTATGTAAGGCACTTCCAATTGGATTCCATCATTATCTCCAAAGCCCCTTTTGTTATGTTCGAATTATAACTTGAATATTTTAAAGGCAATTTATTAGGCATATTTTCAATTAAATTACCCATTAGATGTCTCTTAACAATGGTATCTTCTAAAGAATGGAACGTAATTGCAACTATACGTCCACCAATTTTTAAATACTTGTGTGCAAGAATCAATCCGTAATTAATTTCATTCAGCTCATTATTAACAAATATTCTTAAAGCTTGGAAAGTTTTAGTTGCATTATGAGCTCTTCTTTGTAGTTTGTCTACTCTTAGTTGGTTGTTGCATACACTGTCTACAAGATCTGCCAGTTCCCCTGTTGTATTCAAATTACGGAATAAATATCTGGATTCTACAATAGCCCTTGCAATTTTCTTAGCATTCTTCTCTTCACCATAGATTTTCAAAATTCTGGCAAGATCTTCTTCATTAGCTTTTGCTAGAACATCCGCGGCAGTAGGTAAATCTGGATTGCTGGTTCCATCCATTCTCATATCGAGAGGCCCATCCTGTGATAATGAAAATCCACGATGTGCTTCATCAAACTGCATTGATGAGCAGCCAAAATCAAAGAGAATTCCATCAATTGAGTTTTGCAAAATACCATGTTGATTTAACAATGTTGGTAAATCAGAAAATTTACCTAGTAATGGAGTAATTTGTTTAGGAAAATTACTACTTAATTGTTGCACATAAGAATGGGCACAGGGATCCCTATCTAATGCTAATAATTGAATAGTACCATCAATTTCCAATATTCTTTGGCTGTGACCGCCACCACCAAATGTCATATCCAAAATCACTTGATTTGAAGCAGGTTTTAAATATTCAATAACTTCTTTTAACATCACAGGCACATGGGGTTTTCTTTCTATGGACATTTCTAATGCATGAGTGCTATATAATTTTTTAAGCATTGTCTTTAGATGCCTCATTTTTTACGCTATCTGTTTTAAAAGAAAATAGCTTTCGAAATAGTGATTGCTCTTCTTCTTGCAGCTGTTTCAAAAATTCGTTTGATAATATCAAATTACACTGTTCAGGAGTAAGCCCGGTTGCTGAAGATGATAATGTTCTTGGATATTTGTTGAAATGATCGTTATTTATAATTCTTTGAATGGATAGGTATTGTCGATCCCAAAACTCTTGATTTTCCTCTAACTTTCCTTCCTTCTTACGGATTGAATTTTTAAGGAATGTACCCAAATCCCTATCAAAATAAAAATAAAGTGCTACTGTCTAGTATAGTTCATTTTAGTGTCTTACCTTCCCGTTTTAGTTTTATCTACAGGCCACTTTTGCAAAAGGTTTAATATCCTTTTATAATTACCTGCAGTTTTTGATGCCATAGTTATACGGTTAAATCATATTACATACATACTCGAACCTAATAGCTTTAAAAAAGTCGGCAGATATTATAAAAAAAACCTTATTTTGTTCAGTTATTCTAGTTATAATCATATAATCTTAATCTCAATTCATTTAACCTACACAAATCAGAAACTTTGACATTTAAATTACATGTGATTACATTGAACAATTGCGACATCTACTAAACGAATGCCAAACTTAACTAGGAAGCATTATAGTAATCTACTTCTCTATTTAAAAAAAAGTGAATATATTTATAATTATTATGACCATGTATTTTTTTCAATTAGAATAGCAGTTATAGTAGTGTGATAAATGTAAATACGAATTATTAAAAAGAACTACTACATAATTTAATATTCCCTGCAAAACGAAAACACTATGTGGCACCACCTCATTTTGCTGAAGGACACTGTCACTTGTTATGTCAAACTCGTTCCCTTTGAAATCTGCGAATTTTTCCGAACTGCAGGAGGACTGCTGGGTCCTCTGATTTTTTCTAAAGGATGGCTGGTATGTTAACTATGGCACCTCGAGGCTTACCTAGACCCGTAATACGTTTATTAAATAAAAATTTGGAACGTAACATATCGGAGGTAAGTACATATCGTGAACTAGGACGAAAATAGATATCAAAATGCATGTCTCTCACATCAATTTATTCATTATGTAACGCTAACATTCGATTTTAATGATTTTAGAAATACCTATACGAATATACCATCTATTTCAGGTGCCAGTTACATGTAGATCACTTCATCAAGCTGTTAGGATACTGAAACAATCAGGGTTAAGGGAGCCATCGAAGTATGGTAATGGTAATTTGGTGAAAATATTACATTAATCACTCAAAATTTTAGATCGCGCCTTTCTCATGCCCAAAATAATAGGTTTTTTAGAACATCAATAGCTCTGTTCGATGAAGTTAAGGTGGTTGGATGTCCAGGGTTTCCAGAGTCTGTAGCTGAAGGTGATGTAAAGTATGTACTATATGTTTTTTACTTGTGTTAATATGCACTATTACCTTACCTGAGGTTTATTTTGTTGACCTAATATATTTTCTTGAAGAATAATTCTAGTGAAAAATAAAAATTAACATTTATATACCTATACATAATTTATTTTATAACTAACAGATTATGTTACTAATGAAACCAAAACTTTAAGATATGTCTCATATCATCTCATAATAATAACTTACAAAAATTTCTTATGTTCTAGCTTGCAGGGTTATTCTTAACTAACTAAAGTCTGTTAAATTAACAAAAATAAATGCACTCTTAAAAGAGGGTGATGAAAGACAATTTTAATTAGTCAGTATGAATAGTTTATTGCAGTATTACTTAAAATTTGTGATGAAATAGGTAGCCAAACACATATTCCATGATTGAATATCGTATTTTATCTTATTGTCCATAACTGGTAAATAATATTTGTTGCAACTTCTCCACAGCAAGAGTGCCGTATTTTATTATTTTTTCGCATTATAGTTGTGACGTAATGTGTAGAATTATCATCGCTTAATACGTTATAATTTACGTTCATTTGTTATTATTACTTGCTTGATGCAATAGTTTTATTAGTTGGATTTTGTAATTATTCATAACAAATTTCGGAATTAGCAATCACACTGGTATTTTTATCAATACATAAACTCTTACTGTAAGCTAATTAAGTTTTTATAATTTATTTTAACCTAGGTATATTATAGAAATATTAAAATACTAAAGATATTTTAATGTGAAAAACTGAATAACTTTTTAATTTCATAGATTGATGTGCATTTTTCGTATAATTGTTGGATAATATCCATGTTTTTGTAAAAAAAAAAAATGTATTCTAATACAGAGCAATCAATGTTAGGTCGACGTAAGGCCACTAAAACGTGTGAAGTGGCACATTATTTAATATAGTTAACTACCTTGCGAGTAATTAACTATTTAGGTGATATTTATATCTTAAATATGAATTTTGCTTTGATTTACTGCTTTGAGATAAGATATCATAGACAGTATTTAAAATAATATGAGATGTATATATCATATGCACCTGCAGTAAACTTTTCTACAACTACAGATATACAGCACTTTTTCTAGTTGCAAAGTAAATATGAACTATAAATTATCAGTAGTTGATGCGATTTTTCATAAGCTAGGTATGAGAACTTCACCCTTAACTACACTCGAAATTACACTTGAATTTATGTATGTCTGGTTTTATAATTTTCTGAGCTATTGCATTTACACTATAGGTACGCTATATAAACGCGCTTACTTTTCGTTTTTGGCGTTGATTAAATACATAAGAAACTAGTTTATTGACTTATTATGTGGCTAGGTGATAGGAGTTTCGCAAAATAGTATAATATTGGGACGAAACAATTTATAATTCGTTTTACCAAATAGTATAGTAGATCTGAGATAGCAATGGTTTACATGTTTATCAAAAGCCAGTTAATGGATAGGTATTTACATTTTAGATGTTTTAATAAACTGTTATTTATGGTAAAAGCGGAATTTTGAATAGAACATGATATATATCTTTTCTGTGTGTTTCTTATCCGTTGCTCCAAGAATTGGAATTGTGAGTTTGTGGTTGTAGCGGATGAATAATTAAAACAATGCTTAAGTTGTGTTGTTTAAGTTTATAATGACATTTCATTGTGGTGATCACAACTTTTTCAAAAATTAATAATCACAAAACTGAAAATATACAAAATTGTTATGAAAATCGATTATATTTTAAATGAATTTTTGTTACCTTAAACTTCACATTCTAGAGAAAAAATTAACTAATTAAAACTAAATACATTTAAACCAGTTAAAAATTATTTTTTTTCTAGAATGTGAAGTTTAAATTAAAAAAATCATTTAAAATATAAATCCACTAAAAACAATTTTGTATATTTTTAGTTTTGTGATTATTAATTTTTGAAAAAGTTATGGTGCACCACAACGAAGCGTCATTATATACTTCAACACAACACTTGAATATTGTTTTAATTATTCATCCGCTGCAACCACGAACTCACAATTCCAATTATCTATATCGTCTTTCAATAATTTTCACGTACATAATTATTGATTTTATAGTAGATTACTCTAGAATTAAATTAACCTCTCACATTACGGTAAGCAGTCATAGTATTTTATTAACACTGCGTAGGCTTTCACGGCCGGTGTAACTATACTAACTGAACTGTTCAGGATAACTGAACTGTTCAGTTATCCTGAAGAAGCTGTCAGTATGAACAGCGAAACGTCGAGCGAAAGTTTTGACACACGGCGAAACCCGCAAGAAGCTGTTAGTTATAGTATTTTATTTGTAAATCAAAATGATAATACAAAGAAGCTACGTAATTAAAAACAATGGAAATGAACAAAATTGTAATTTGTGCAGTTAGCTAGAAGGTAAATAGGAAAAATTGCAATTATATACCCAAATTAAGAGTTGATGGCGCAGAGTTGCTTCAAGGTAGTTTTTTTAACTATAAATTAAGAGAAAGCAAATTATCTTAAGTAGCTATAAACTGTCTCTATTTTTAACGATATCACAAAATCTCATTAGAAAAATATATTTGAACATCCCAAGCCTGTTTAAATACCAATTATCGAAGAAATACATTTTTGCAAAAGTCCAGTTCTTTGCAGTCAACTATGTTGCATATAGTGAAATTAACTAGTGTTTTGTTAGCAGATAAACATAGATGATGTAAACCAACATTAAATCAAGTTTGACTAAGTACATTAAATCTTTTGTAAGTTTCTAATCCACCAGTTGAACTATTTCTTCTAATTATAACAGTAGTACGTAGATTAATTATAAAATGCTGAAAAGATGGTTCGATTAGTTCCTATCACGATGCCTTAATACGTATCTACATCTACCGTAACACGCAATAAAATACGAATATGCATTAAGCTATTTTATCAGAAAAGTAAGTATTGCATATTATTTTATTCAGAAATGATAATATATAATAATTTTATAGATATTAATTTGTAAATGTCTAAATGTCTTAAAAATTGAAAATCGAAACATATTTTTTTTAAGAGTTGGAAGTGGGGCAGTCTCTACAAAGTTATATAATAATCTCACTTTGATTTATATTTAACCTTTGTGCCATGTTGACTCAAAGAATCTCTTTAAAATTCTTGAAGACAACGATTCATTTGATGGTTTCGTAATATCGTATTAGAATAGTAATCTGTAGGTATTTCGAAATTCATTATCTTAATTAACTAGGTAATCATTTTATCTTCTCCGATTTACTCCTAATCTGTTTCTATGTGACTGGTTAAAAAAGAAATAATATTCAAGGAATATTTATCTTTGGTTGCTTAGTCATATTCTCTTTATTACATTTGTTTTGTAGAACCTCACCTTCTTTCCTTTTGGTATCGAACAATATTGTCAGATTCGTCAAGTACAAATGACACATTGTCCAACTACATATTTTCAGCAACTATTAATGTTGGTGTCATTAATTTACAGGTGGCAAAAACAAAAAGGTGACGCTGTCAAAGAGGACGATGTTGTTTGCGAAATCGAAACGGATAAAACTGCCATACCAGTGCCGTCTCCACACAGCGGCGTTATCGAGGAACTTCTTGTTCCTAACGGAAGTACCGTTAAACCAGGCGACCAGTTGTTTAAGATCAAAGTCGGCGCAACAGCGGCCGCGGGCGCTGCAGCTCCAGAAAAGCCTAAAGAACAGCCTGCAGCACCCGCACAAGCTCCAGCCCCCGCAGTTGCCCCACCTCCGCCGCCTCCTGCAGCGGCTGGTATAATTTTCAGATATTAAATTCGTACTAGAAGTAAATTGTAATAAACGATTTTAGCGCCTAGACCTCCACCACCAGCCGCGGCAGCGCCGCCTAAACCAGCAGCACCGGCGACCTCTATACCTGTAGCCGCCATTAGACATGCACAGTCTTTGGAAGCCGCCACAGTTAAAGTAAATTTTAGTTACAAATTATCGATTACGGATTTTATGATTAAGTTCTTGTTCCATAGCTGCCACCCCAAGATCCCACATCCCAAATTACAGGAACCAGGACCGAACAGAGAGTGAAGATGAACAGGATGAGATTAAAGATCGCGCAGCGATTGAAGGATGCGCAAAACACCACTGCCATGCTGACGACATTTAATGAAATCGACATGAGGTAATGCCTGCACTAACAACGCTTAATGAACATGTTAATAAATTCTTTTCGTTAGTTATATCATGCAGTATCGCAAGGAGAATCAAGACGCATTCGTTAAGAAGCACGGTATTAAATTCGGTTTTATGTCGGTGTTTTGCAAAGCGGCAGCATACGCACTGCAAGAACAACCGGTGCTGAATGCTGTTATTGATGGACAAGAGATTGTTTACAGAGATTATGTTGACATTTCTGTTGCCGTAGCAACACCAAAAGGTTTGGTTGTACCGGTGGTGAGGAATGTCGAGAGCATGAATTATGCGGAAATCGAAAAAGCAATAGCTGCTCTTGGAGAAAAGGCTAAGAAAGGTAAGGTGGTAATTTTTGTACTCACCAGGAGAATGAAATCATGAAATGTTAAACTCATTTTTGGTGCTGACTTTGTCAGGTGGTCGTAGAGACCTTTTGGGGGTAATTATGAAAAATATAATGGTAGGTGAGCAAGCGTTTAGGTTCTAGCCGGAGTTTTAAGAAATAATATTAATTTCTGAAGCAACAAAAGTGCATCAAATACATTGAAATTTTGGAGACAATTCTAATTTTTCGCACTACACGTTGTAACTTAATAGTGATCCTTATGCTCAACATGTGAATTGAAGGGTGTAGTTGTAAAACTAAGATACAGTGATAAAAAAACTCGACATAAAAAAAGAACGTTTGATTTATAGAGAATGTATATACTAATAAAATCCATAATTTCACTCTGTGTGAGTTGTATTTAAAGGAAAAAGAAAGAAAACAAGGTCTTGATCCTCACAAAATTCTTTAATGTATCCCACGACCGGTTTCGCTCTAGCCGAGCATCCTCAGGTCAGAATTTAAAATCAGTTTAAAAATAGTCCAGGTTTAAAGATAAAGTAAAATTAGAAAGTGCAATGTAAATAGTTAGACTTAAGTAGAATTTGTAAAGAACAGATATTAAAAAACAATAAAACACTAAATTTAAACAAACAACACTTTAAAATGATTTAAAAATAGATGTTATCACTTCGCACTCAGAATATAAAATTTTAAATAAATTTCATTAATTTAATTTAAATTAAGTGTTCTATTGTTTTAATGGCTGTTCTTTACAAGTTTTACTTAAGTCTAATTATTTACATTGCACTTTCTAATTTTACTTTGTCTTTAAACCTGGACTATTTTTAAACTGACCTGAAGATGCTCGGCTAGAGCGAAACCGATCGTATGATACATTAAAGAATTTTGTGAAGATCAAGACCTTGTTTTCTTCTTTTTTCCTTTAATGTATATACTATTATCAATTAATTAGGTACATATATATGAAAGTAAATATCAGTGAATAGTTACATTTAATTAGAAAGTTGAGCGTTGACCTTGAAAGCACCACATGATAGAATATGGAATACCTCTATTTTGGCGGCCCGCTTTTGTGATTGAATAGGTATTGGAATGAATGATACGTAGGTGGGGTTGTAATTCATGTAAATAACTTTTACAGTTTGCTTTTTCTGTATTTTATGTCCGTAACCGTAGTAATTAATTAATATACTTGCTTGAAATTTTTCGTGAAACCATAAATGCCGTGTTAAGACGTACACGGCATTTATAGTATCCAAGATTATCGGATCCTACTGTAACGTTTTCTGGGTTCAAATAATCACATCGGCAATATATTTAATAAAAAAGTATTTATTTCAGCCACGATCTGCTTGATGACTTGGACAGTTTGCTGTATACTGTCTGTCGGATCATTCAAATTTACATTGAATTGAATGTTACACCAGATTCAGTGACTTTACCAGATTTCGGTAAGTAGCGACATCTGCATGGCATTTGAGAACATGAGAACTACTTTCTTGGCACGTCAAACTGATAGTAATGGGTAGGTAAATAGGAGGGCACAGCTCATATGACACATGGTTATGTTCAAAACTAAATAGTACAAAACTATTAACCAAATAATTATACAACTTAAATAACTCTTAAGATACGAAATACAACTTTAAAAAACTTCGGCTTTTAATGAAGCAAACAGGTTATTTATAATAATTTTGGGAAATATTAACTTTAGTACTTGTCAATATGACATTAATTTAAATTAGATTGATAGTCTGCTGTCGCAATCTTGCCAACCGAAGGGCGAGTATTTTTCCCAAAAAAAAATCCGGTAAGTGGTGTCAGCGGTGGACACATACAACTCATGATTCGACAGGCCATGGTCGTGATTTCAATACTTAAAGTCTAGGAAAATAAAGTTACACTACTAAAACACTAGTATTTATATTTCCTATTTATTAATACCCATAATTTATGTTGACTTTTCTCTTAACTCTCCGATACAAACTGACTCGTGCCCGCCCGTGCCTGTGTTTCTATGTGGCGCGCTTGGTTCTAGATTAACCTGAAGTTTCGTGAAATTCGCGTTAGAAATTTCCATTGCGAATTGACACGTTACACCCCCACCATGGGCAGTTTCGTCATCTCCGCTCTAATTAGGTGGCGCCATCTGCAGCAGGAAACCCATAGGTTTGTTCGAACTTGCAGTCCGCGAACGGTTCACGATCATGTGAACCAATCAGACAACGCATTCCAGTTCCCGAGAACTCCAATCTGTTCTCTGATTGATTCGCGTAATCACGAACCGTTCGCGAACTGCATGTTCGAACAGCCCGCATATATTTACTACTCTAACTACACTACTTCGAAGTACCTTTGGGCGTCTTAAGTGACGAACCATTTCTTTTGTTCGTAATATTATAGATATTAATTAAAGTATCGTGAATACATAGTCCAATAAATATCGCTCCTCATAACTTCAAACAGAGAATATTCATTAAGTTAGTTAATTTTGACAGCAGTGTCACGCAGCACTGGTGCACAAGCGTAATGTTTGTATGGTCGTTGAGTAATCCTCAAACTAAAATAATTTCTTTTCTGGCAGATTTCTGTAAACCATACACAGGAAGATAGATCAACTTTTACAAGTAGTTTATAAAAGTTAAATTGTTTAATGAGCTACTTCATTTTGCCACTACAACAATTCCCATCAGGGAAATCATAAGTATCATACCATTTCATTTACATTCATGAATCCATATTTAAATTTTTAGTAATTTTCAAGATCAATTATTCATTCATGCATCCCTTGCATGCTATTTTTAAACAATGTGCCTTTGTTCTCCAGAAAAAAAAATGCTTATATTGTGAAAATAACTTGAACAAACTAGCCCATGTTACACTGCTAATATTTTGGCGTAAAACAGGTTCCCTGACATCCTCTTTAAAAAGTTGGTATGCTTCATAAGCAGTAATATAGCCGAATAATTGTTCAAAGTTACTTTTCAAATTCTCTCGCATAGGTCTGCACTTTTTATAAGAAATATTCTTGTCAAGGAGAGATAATAAAAAAGGATGCATATATAATACCGTTTCTCCCATTTAATTGCATTTATTTACAAATCCTTCACTCAACGTTATCTAAATAAATGTCTGGCCATATATTACTGTATTTTGCAAAAATAATCTCTGGTTCATGCTACCACCTGACAAAACCAGGACAAAGCGAATAATATTCATGTATCCTTCTTGTGGGAAGAACAAACAGTAAACGTATATCTTTAATATTTAAACAGGAACCTTAGCCGTTGAAGATATGGATGGCGGTACCTTCACTATAAGCAACGGTGGTATTTTCGGTTCGTTATTGAGTACTCCCATAATTAATATGCCTCAATCTTCTATTCTTGGCATGCATGGTGTGTTCGACAGACCAATTGCTGTAAAAGGACAGGTAATTCTATACAATTTCTCTGTCACATAAAATTATGGTATTCTTCAAACAACCACTTTAATTTATTTTAATAAAGGATTCGTTTTAAACAAAAAAAATATTCTTTTAGGTTGCTATTAGACCTATGATGTACATTGCTTTGAGCTACGATCACAGACTAGTCGATGGACGTGAAGCCGTTATGTTCCTGAGAAAGATTAAAGCTGCAGTCGAAGATCCACGCGTCATGCTGATGGGATTATAAACGACTAAGTACTTAGGGATATTACATACATTTACAATTAATTCCCGTTAATTAATTGACAAAGATAGACACATCTATGTTTCTGACATTTTATTTTTGATTATGTCCAGAATATTATTTATACACAAATAGACTCATGCTCATATAGAGAAAAACCACACTGTATTATAATTATCCTTGTAAATATACATTTATTTTTTGCTTGTTTTGTTGGTGCTTTTCAATTAGTGGATATTATCGAATTGTACATCAGGAGTATATTTTATCCTCGTATTATTATTATTGTATGCATAGGTAGCTATATCTTTGTCATTTTTAAAAAACCCCTATAGAATGCACATACGCGTATGTATTTGAAATAGTAATTCCGAACGAGAAAATCTATTACTATAACGTCATACATTGAAAAATGCTAGGAACATCCGATCATGTTTTAATATAAATATATTGTTTGAAAGAAATACAAAATAAAGTATTTAATAAGAAGTATATTTGTGTAACATACCTGTTTAAATTAATTATTTAATTTAATTTTTGATTTTTGTCGGTATTTGTCTTTTAATGTGAACAAAATAAGGATTGGAAAATAAAAGAGCAATACATCTATATTGATGTATTGTGTAATTAAAGTATGAAGAATATTGTTTTCATCAATCATATAAACTCCTACTTTCTTTTACCCAATTATCACCGTAAGTAGCGATGGGCAAGATAGAGGAAGTGATGGAAAATCGGTAGGCAACTCCTATTCATGAGGCGAATGAAATAAACTTTTCAGTTCCCTCACGAGGAAACACCTGCAACCAGAAAATTCAGATCTCTATGAAACCGTAGAGATTGATACAGTATCATAAGAACAACGCAATTTTTTTTAAGGCCTATCGGGTTACAGTTTTTCTTGTAAATATCTCGGATATTAACAGACATCATTTTTTTTTTGGTTAAAATATAATTTCAAGCGTATTACATATAGTCAAGGATGACGCAAATTATTTTCTAAAAAAGTCAACAACAAGCAAACGGGAGATTTCAATTATTAATAACGGCGAACGACCGCGCCACATAAATGAGAGGGTTAGTATCAAAGCTGCTATTCCATTTTTTTGCGAAAATCCGGTTCGAATGAGTAGTATGCTTTATTTTGTGAGTTATATAAGAATGCATACATATGTTGCATCAAATCCAGCTAAAGCTTTAATAGATTCAAATTTTATGACATCGATTACGTGATATTGACGTCTATTAGAAGTCATTTCACGTCACCATGTTACCCGGGTTAGAATCAACCCCGGCTATACTCCCTTGTCTTTCACGAATAAAAATGTCCATTTCAACCAACAGGAATACTTATTTTGTAGCACGTAATTTATTATGTGTAAATAATATCGTATAGTGTTAGTTGTTTCTTTTTGTATTACACGAAATACACTGTGTGTTTTCGTTAATAATTGGAGAAGAAATTGGAATCAATGTTACTGTTGCCCTGAAAGTTGGAACAAAAACTTTGCAAAAGCATCATTCAGAGTTAATCTCAGTTATTTCCAAAATTGAAACCTATTTAGAGGCTGTTATATTTAACTTAAATAGATATATTTAATTGAAATGAAAAAAGGTGGTCCTAAATAACTATATATTCTAAAACTGCGGGCTAACTAGTATTTTAAATGTGTTATTTCGTTTTCTGTCATTATTGAAAAGTCGCTATGAGGATGAGGCGAGATAAGCCACCTTTTTCATACTAATTACGCAAATTATTTTCGGAAAAAGATATTCCCTGAATAATTATTTTTAGTATAAGATAATTTGAAATATATATTACGTTATTCTAAAAAAAAAACTTTGTGTCTACATTATGAGGTTTTAGCATATTTCGCTGTTACAGATTTCTGTATCCCAATCAGCAAATGTTTGATGATTCAAGTGAGATAGCGCTGGCAGTAGCATAGCTAGATTTATTTGCTATGTTTAAACGCAACAAACGAACTCTTCTACAATTTTTCTGAAAGTGTTTTAAACTAAAATTTTAAAATTCAGTCGTTATTATCTCAATACATTTATTGGTAAAAGTATATACAAAGTGTTTCAGATCACTCATGCACTATTATTACTTCGCAACCTATTTTAGCTATATAGAGTAATGTTACAAAAAAATTAAATAACCAAACCCCTCTAGAACCTAGATAACACACCTTACATGTTTAGATTACCATTTTTTGTGAAGCTTAAAAGATACCGTTGAATGGGCAATATGGGACAGTAGGGTAATATGGGACAAAATGCGCTTTTTTAAACTTGGCGGCTTTCTCATAAACAGTAGCATTTTACAGTAACCGCTACTGAAATACTTCTTCACTTATATCACAGATGGCGGTGCAACAGTCCAAAAACTTTTTGATTGACTTGTTTTGTCTACAGCGACCGTTATTAGCAACCTATTAAAACAATAAAATTTAAATTTCTCGGAAGAAATTGTTCTTAGTTGCGAAGGATTTCTTTTGTTCGCTAAGATAGTATTTAGGATATGTCGTTTGTTGTAAAACATTTGTATCGAAACATTTTCGTTTTGCACAAAATAACCTAACCTAACCACACGCAGACTTCAATTTGTGTCTGCTGATGGTCTGCTGTCTGCTACTGATTCAGAGCAGCGCTGCCGTTTTTAGTAAAACTGTAATTTTTTTTTTATTTTATTAGTAGCTTACAATTGATAAATTTATAAAAGTTTCTGGCAATAACGAAAATTAAAATCATTTAATAAATTTAATGCCTGATTTTCAGCAAAAAAAAAAAAATTCGTAGATGAACACTATAAATAAACAGGTAAAAAACATTTGGAGAAATTGTCATCTCGATTATGTTAAAATTTTGTAATCATTTATATTCCAGACTGAGGGAGATAATTACATATTAAAACGTATCCTATTAAAGCATTTATATGTTCCAATAGAGTTTTCCTTTGATAAAAGCCTTTATTGCCACAAACTCCTGTAAATTGTTTTTTTTATTTTAAGTCTTTTCTAGTCTAAATCTAAATGTTTTGCTTTAGGAATTTTTCGGATAGGGCATCTTGAGGTTACCTTCCGGTTCTGTGACATTATATTGTTTTTCGTTTATCAATTCGTTGTCCTTAGTTGTTGCGGGCATTTATTTGTTTTGGTATGATGTCTGACACTTCAACAATTAAATCAAAGCGAAAATGTTTCGAACCAAAATTTGAAACTTAATGAAAGTCGACATTTTTTTACTTAAAGACAAAAATGGTAATTGTTGCACTAAATATATTATTATGATATATATGCATAAAACTTATAAAGGATGATATTTGTAGGGGCAGCTAGATATAAGATCCATGAACACAATACATAGGTATATGAAGACAAACAATTCACAACGTATTGTTGTCGTGTTATTGTTTTTTTTTTCAAAATTATAATGTGTTATTTAACTAAAAATTGTCAATCCAACATGTTGTTAACAATAATAACAAGAGTCGTTTATTTGTAATAATTTCACATTTTAAATTTCGTTGTTTAGAGTTGAGAAAGTAAATGTCGAAAAGTCGATATACATTTTTGTTTTTTAATTAAGCCAATAACTGATAATAACTTTGATTCTTTTTTAGATTAGAATTAGAAAGATTTTTTAGAATTAGAATATTGGCTAAGTAATAAATACCAAATATTAATGTGATGCTTTATTATTATTGATTAATATACTAGCGTATAGATTATATTATATAGATAAAATCGATTTTATTTTGCATCCTACGTACGGATTAAATATGACCTATCCTTAGTTTTATTTCTTCTGTACTGCGCGGACAATTTTGATAAATAGTACCGTCGAATGGCGCAATATGGACGTTATTATTGGTTTTGTAACTGCAAACCTTTTTCTCTTCAACTAAAAAAATCTGAAACAAAATAGAAGCAAAGGACCTAATTACGTTTTTAAAACATCTCATACCCTTTTGCATATAGTTTCTTGTACTGGTTTCTCATATTCTCCTGCATGTGAGGTAATAGTAGACATAGGTAGTTTTCATAGTAAAAATCAACTTAAATGTAAATTTTAACCCGCACTGGATTTTTGAAAGTTGGGACATATATAGGTACACAAATAAAAATAAATAGTAAAAAGCACGTAGACAACTAAACAGTTACAGTTTACTCTATCTACAAAAATAATAAATTAATGACAGCATGACAGTAAACATAATAGTAAAAATAATAATATAAATTCTTGACCAAAAGGATATCGTACAAAACAAACATAAAGGAACGTCACAAATAAATGAGAACTCCAATAAACGTTAATAACACATAAAAGCAATTTTTCCAAAAAAAAATGTCGACATTATTACATGTTCTGGAAGCTTCCTCCTTATTTGGATTTTATTTATTTTGCAAATATCGTTTATAGGTGGGAAAACAAACATTTGTTGGTTTCGTCCATAAAACCGCATACATTTAATTGTATACACATTTCTCTTAGTGTCAGGTCTCTAATCTGAGCAACAAATTGACTGTGATTTTGTTTAAATAATGGCAATATTTCCAAATGAATTTTTGGAAATATTGCCTTCATATTTCCAAATGAATTTTTGGAAAATCATTGCCTCATTCCACTTCAAGTGAAAATTCTTGTAATACTAGACACGGACGGTGCCAACCATCCATTCATTTTCCCTGAAATCACTGAGCCTCAACATAAAAATCAGTGACTTACCCTCTCGGAACTGGCACGGTGGGGGTTACTAAATCATTGATGCTTACAGGCTGGGCGGCAGGAACATCAATTTTTTTCTTCCGTTCTGTAGAAACGTTTTCGAATTAAGGTTTTTGTTCTGATTGACGATTTCGAATAAGTTATCCAAAAGAGCCGTGTTCTCCTCTGTTTTTGAAAATATCGTTAAAGCTTCTGACAACTTTTTTAAAATTTCTTGTCGATTTAACGGATAAATCCCTGTAGCTCGAAAGCCAGACAAAATGCTTAGCGCGCTGTGTGGTCTCACTTCTTGCAAGTACTGTTTAAGTTTGGTTGGGAACATTGCTTTGAGCAGGCATCCCCTATTTCTTAACGTCCATTGAGTTACAACTTTTCGCCAGGCCCTTTTGGTTGGTCCAAAATCTACCACGTCAAGAAGTGACTCATGTGGTCAACCTCTATAATTACTTTGGGTCCCGCTAAATGCTTTTAAATTAAGCCGCCGCGATTTAAAAAAAAAAACCAATCTGCAAATATTGATCCGTCGAACCAACCATTTTTGAACCGATTATAATGAGTTCTTGGTGGTCCTCCAGTGATCTATTCGGGATACAAATGTTTGGCCTTATAAACAACATAGGACGGTAATAGGGCGCCATCTACAATTATGGCAAACATTACAGATGAAGAGTTGTTGCTTGCATCTAGAAAAATGTTGAATGGAATGTTTTGAGCTTCATTTAATAAAAACCCTGTGCTTTCCCGGATCATCGCAAAGTGTTAGTTTCGCGCAATTCATAATATGTGGCGGTGCTACGCCAGCTAAGGTATCTTCCAAATTATCGAAGTATTTGTTCACTGACGCATTGGTAATCTGCGGTCTGCACCTTTTGGTGTTTTCAGACAATCTGTTTGCCAACTGTTCTTTATTTCCCAAAAAGAAATTTTGTGTGTTGGATGATAGCCCCTGTTCTACAACTGTTCTTTAATACATTTTTTATCATTTCTGGTGCGCAATCCCGTCGAATAGGGGCTCCAATGCGGCGCCTGTATGTGCGCACCATTATCTCATATTACCCTAAACAGTTCGCATTTGAAATAAAACATTTTTTCGTAAGTTATTTTGAGAATACAATAGAAATAATCAATAATACATTACTAACACCATAAGCTTTTAATATGTCCATGTAAAATTGTATTAGTTGCAACTATTCTTTAAACGTCAATATTTCTACAAAATCTGCCAGATGTTTTAAAAACCTATATCTTATATATCTATTACATATAGATACCTTAATAATGTTTCAAATGTTACGCGGGAGAGCCATTGAAACATCTCAGTAATGTTTTGTGTGTATAGAGGGTTGTTTCTATTTAAAGGTATTAACTCAATTCATTTACAGACATAGAGTTGATGGCAGTTACTTCTGTGGCAAATTTGATATAGAAAGAAACATACTAATGAAAATATTGCGTTATTAATTTGCTTCCATATGATCTTTATAGTTGAAGGTGAACTACACATGTAATTTAACCATTACCTTAGTAAGTAGTCTGGGGTAATCACTTTATTAGGTTTACCTCCGAAACAATGCAAGTGGAGAAGTGAATATCATGTCTGTTCAAGTCTGCCAGGTAAACCAAAACTTCTGAATACAAGACTGTTTCAGATGATCTAAGGGGGAAACTTTGTATTTGCGGTCTTGTATATCACATAAAGTGAAAGAAAACGCCTATGTTGTCTTAAACACATTCCCCGCCAAGGGAATGTTCCGGATATATTCTGTTTGTTCATATCAAAGCTCCAGTATAGTGCTAACGTTGCTGTGGAAAGTTTTCTTACCCCTATAAATTATATATGGTAAAGCGTAACTTACCTTTGAATTAATGGCTTCGTTTTTTTTTTTTTTTAATGAGACATGTTATTTTTAGCATCTAGTTTGTATACGTATATATCTATTTAGTGTTATTACTAAAAAGTATTAATTACCTGGTTAAACATGCGCAGGGGGAGCTTTGAACAACTTGAAAGTAGATCGTTGAAACTCGTTCTCCTTAAACCTTCGCCGGAAAGTTTTCTTCGTTAGGGGATTAAAATTCCTGGGGGTCTTTCAAGGCAAAGTACTTAGAAATTCCCCTTACTTATGCACAAATTAGTGACTAAACGGAAGCTTACGTAAGCTTACCGAGTTCGGAACTTGCGAGTCACACCGACTATAAAATATACTGTGCAACGCCCGGTTGGCTCCCGTGCTTTATACTTGCTTACACAACTCTCTTTAAGTCTTGGCTTTAATAATAATACAACAATATTATTGCGCATATAACATATTGCATATAATATACGTGCTATATAGTTTGTTATAAAGTTATGTGAAATATACTTCTGTAATATGTATGATGTGTTCCCGGAGTAGAGGTATACAATGTGATCAACCTCAACTGGTCGCGGTTGGTATTAAAAGTGTTTGTAGATTGGTTATAAACTAGTTTATAATCGCTTTAGAGGATTACACCACTATCTATTATCTGATTTTGCCTCATTTGTTATTCGCCTTATTATCATTTTTAACATACCATCACCCTATTATGTCCTATCCTTACATGAATACACCTACCTACGTACTTTTGCCGTGATATACAGTGAAATACAAAATTCACGTCTGCCTAAAATGTCAGCGTGGGCAAATGGTATATCTACTGTAAAATAGAGGTGGTACAAAATACTTATATAAATAACATGTATTTGGTAACAGGTATGAATATAGAACAGCTTAGAACAGGTACACGATTTAATATATACCTGTTATCTTATACTTCTTCCGTTCTAATGGCAATGCAATGGCTAAATGCAATAAAACGTTTTTGGAAACGAGCACGAGTACGCGTACGCATATTGATATTTTACCAGTAAAATAAAAAATACTACGCTATAGTTGTCTGCTAACAGATATCTATATAAAGATACTAATACTGATTTAAATAGATGCACATTGATTTATTGGTTACCATAAAACGGTATACTCGGTGCGTATTAACACATACCATATCAATTTTAACTTAACTCATATAGAAGGCCAGTAACAGGTATTGATAATATAATACAGTTGGTACCTGTTATCGTAAAATACTTATCTTCATTTTAAAATGCAAACATTCCAGGCAACAATTTACGAAAAATCGAGCCTTGTTCATATTTCGCCGGTATGCATAAATGCGATTCCTTCCTTAAAGGGACAAAACACAACATTCAATTCACAAAATGAGAGATATGAAAAAACAAATATGTCGAATGTGTAAACAATATGCAACCCTTTGATATTCTACCGGCTTACTTTGGTTAACATATATTTTTTTTTTTGAGTTGCCGGCCATATCATAATGTACACGAGCAGAATAATTTATTTCTCTGCATATCTTTACATCTGTAATTATTATTTCTTTTGCAGTTTGGTTTAACATAATGCGACACACATCTAATATTTATACTTTTTACATATTAAATTAATTAAATTAGTGCCATTACCATTTCTCAAAGTTCCAAACAGTTTGTTTATCCTATAGTTTTTAGTTTAAAAAATAAAAAAAAATGATGTTTTCATTATTAACGTTGATCTGAGGATGGCTATTGCAAGCCGAGACTAGTAATCAGATCTTAATATATATTTTTGTACGAAAGAACTGGTTTTTTACTCTCCATATATTTATCGTTCATTGGATACTTAGAACATAAGATTAATATATGCAAATGTTTCATTAGTATAAAATTCCTTTGTCCTTTAAATATGTTAAGAAAATATAGTCTTACTTGACAATGATAATAGCCCTCTATGCTCTTTTTCTACCTGCGAATCCAAGCTAGGCCGAAGTACTCGACCTTATTATGTGAAAAATAGGATCGATATTTGGTCGTTGCCACCGGTGGACATTAGATCTGGAGGGCACTGTACATTACCGAAGGGAACAACTTTGTAGGACTATATAACTATATTCTTCCTGTTGCAAATAAGGGGGTTTTAACTTTATTTCTTATACACTGATAGAAGGATTTATGTAAAAATTATACTAGCGATCATTGGTATTAGTAGTAACGTGATTGTACCATTGCCGTCACTCGCAATGTGTTGTCGGTGGCGTATATCCAGGACCCAGTCACAGTGTATCGTTCCCATTTTATCGGGTAGCCGCGACCTGTGTCATGGTTTTCCCATTAATAAATGAATATTTGATTACCACCATCCCTTTTTAGTTTATAAATTTATTGTTGCCAACGGAATTTAAGTATACCTACCAGAGCTCTTATACACATTCAACCAAAAAGGTAGGTAATACCAATGAAAAATTACATCAAAACAGCGAATATGACAGTTAGGTATAATTTGTTCACACGTTCATTGAGCAAATGAAACAGTGTCAATTAATGTATTATTTTACTTTATAGATTTCATGAACAACGTCTATTAGTGCAAGTGCTTGCGTTGCTTATTTAATAGATTAGTTTTTGATCCAATAAACACTTGTTGTTGAAATAACCAAAATATTCATTGATCAATATCAGCTTTATTCTTTTTCTTTTACGTAACAATATTTATAAATTCAAAAACTGTAGTATTTCTTGCAATTTAAATTGATAATTGATCGAGAAATCTAATACTCATAATATTAACAATTTTGTTATTTCTATGTATTAATTATAAATGCAATAAATGCAGTTCTTGCCTTAATACCCAATAATAAGTGTAATTGAAATAACAGTAGATTAAAAAAAATGTATTTTATTTTGAAAACGAAACCGAAATACAAGTCCATATGCATCTCCAACTACTATACTACATTCAATATTTAATGCTAAACTCTAAGTAAAAAAAATATTCATTAAAATATGTATATCTACTAAACCTATCGTTAAATAAACATTTTAGGTTACACAAAGGCACAAGTTATATATTATAGAATTTTTCGGACTATATAAAGGTGTCCTATCGATAGAAAACCATAATTGCTAAAAAAAAAAAGCAATAATCTAACTAACTGCACAAGAAAATGTGAATAGTAAGTCCGAAGTAAAAAAGGGTAACAGAAACTTTCAACAAAATACTACATCCCTAGTAGAGACATCATTCTAACATAAATTGGACAATAGGGCCACCCAGAAAGCAAGAGAAACGCCCAGCGTCAACGGCGCAAAGCTGCCAAGAACGCCGACGGCGTCAAAGTAGCTAGAACGCCAGAAGGCGTCAAGTCAGCAAGAACGCCAGACGGCGTCAAGTCGACAAAAACGCCAGACAGCACCAAGCCGGTAAGAATACCAGATGGCGTATGCCGTCAAGAACGCCAGACGGCGTCAAGCTAACAAAAACGCCAGACAGCTCTATTCAGCAAGAGTGCCAGATGGCATTATGTCGGCTAGACGGCGTTAGGCCGACAAGGACGTGGCCGAGCGCTATAAGATGCTTTTGGCATTGACGCTTTATGCTTTTAGTTTGGGATGTACTGTTATAAATATGTATAAAGATATTTATTGTTAGATACCTTCCTGTTGCTCTATTTCTCTTAAATGTTCACATAAAATACGGGCTTTCGATGTTAAATTCTTTGACTTGAAGTTATAAAAAAAAGTTTCTATGAAGCTGTAAAATATTGAACATTCCGCAGAAACTCCAGATTGAATAAATAAATAATTTTGAAGCAAATATCTGCAGCTCTTAACACATTTCTGAAATTATATCGGATGTCGTCAAAGTATACTTCAATCTCCTTAATATTTAGAATATCTTTTCCTATACACAATATACAAATGGTTGAATGGATAGTTGATTACCATTGATGTGGCAAAGATGGTCCTCCACTTACTTGAAGGGACTTTCCTCATGCACACAAATGCTTCTTGTAAAACATTAAGCATTAATTGTATATTCCTTGTTAATTTGTTTGTTTTTCTTTTTAATTTCTTGCTTACGAAATGTTTTTTTCAATCAACTATTCGTATTCTTCCTCATCGCATTTCATTGATACTTATCCCATATTCGCAGTTAACAGGAGTCGAGCAATCCATCTATACTTATTATTTTCTATTATTTTATTGTGCCGATTTGAGTTTAACATTGTATACATATCGAAAGATATTATTTCCTTTATTAGGAATTGTGTGCGAAAATGTTCGAAAGCAGTAATACTGTCACCCCAAATATCTTCGAAATTTTTATATTTTTAATTGGTTTTATTTATATATTTATTAATATTTAATCAACAATCACTTTCTTTCAAAATTTGTTATTGTTCATTTTTTAGCCTGATTTGTTTTATTGTTGTGGAAATTGTAAGAAAAATGAAGAAGAAAGATGAAAAGAATTTTATCCTAGTTGAGTTTGAAATTTTATGCTTATTGAATATTAGTCTTACAATTTCTGACTATTTATGTTACCTTTTTATGTTATTTATAAAGCTGCAATGAAGTAATATGAACCGCTAGTGTATTAAAATGCACTATATTTCCTATTTGCTAACGCCGCGTGTAATTAGCATATTAAATATTTAATTCATCAAGTAGGTACATAATGCATATGACATGTGTTTTTCCCATCGCAATGTAATATCAGATTGTATCGGACCAGAGTGTAATCTTTTATTGGATCTGTAATCTTTTTCTCCCAGGACCATATCTGTAATATATGTAGGTATTACTTACCTACCTAAGATGCTTAAATTGCTCCGATTTGTTGCATTTCAATGCCCACACTGCGGATTTTACTAAATCTATTTGTTTCTTTCTTACATGCATGCCATCAAATATTATACCGAAGGGGTTATCATTTTTGCTATCATTTTTAATAACTGTTAAACTAATAGTGTAATTCCAAATAAATGCATTAATAAAGGCTTTGTTAAGAATTTATTGTCGTGCTAGAAAAAGAAACTCGCGGGGTTTCTACCACTCGTTGGCTACTTTTAATACTCGTTAGGAATTGGGTTAATTCCTATTACAATTTAGGTATAATTTGACATTCATATTTGGATAATATAATAGAATAAATATGTATGTACTTATGTAATTTTTCCGGTTAAGTGTATGTTCAAGATGTAGTTTTCTATATGAGCTGTGAGGCGGATATTACACTAAAAGGCTTTTGACAAAGGTTTTTTATAAAACTCACTAAAACTCTCTATATATAAAAGGTAATTGACAAACAAAACATTCTAAATTACACTACAAAAAATATTTTATAAAACTTGTTTTTAAAATATCAGTGTACGTGACCATCAAAAGGATTGTTAAAACTGCATCGCTATTGTCACACTCCCATTAATCAACCGGTAATCAGCTGATTTCATCCTGAATAGTTTCAGCTGATTAATTTACGGTCGCTTTGTGTGTATATCGGATTGTTCCAAACGTTTTTTTTTTATTATTACATTTTAAAGGTGATTCTTGGATGCGTTTGAGAAAATGAATACCAGTCTCGTGTCCATCTTCATAATTTTTGGAATTAATTAAAGAATAAGGGGAGTAGATTATGTTGCAAACTTGTATTGATAAAGTTTGTAATTTTCACTTTGCTAAGCTTCATAAATAAGTTAAAGATTGTATCGTAAATAAAAATACCGGAAGAAATAAATACCAAAGCATAGACATGAAATATTTTCAACTTTCTAGCACTTGGAGGGCCACGTGCTTATGTCAGAATCAGAATACACAGTTTTAAAATTTTATTTAGAAAAATTCGCGTACTAGTTAAAGTGCTGGATTATAGTGTTATGTCAAATGTCGTTCCGTCTTTTTGTATTAATGTAATGGAAAGCAATACAAGCATAATGAGCATATTTGCAAAAAAAAAAAATTAAATTAAACTTTTATACAGGGTTTTGCTATCGGCCTACGTGCTCAATTTTAAAATGTGCTGTTGTATTTTCTATGGTATAGAGAAAAGATACAGGGTACTCCATTGTTTAATTATCAAAGATTTTGTAACTGTACGTTTTTCCAACGTTGATACCTTCAAATATCTTGGAAATATTTGGAAGGAGCTAACGCACTTCCTAAATATGCATCTGACGTTTGGTCGTCTTAAATGGATTATATGCAGGTGATTCAACAAAGATTCCTGAAATTCTTAATGCTAAAAAATTGCGCCGAATTGCCGCTAATGAATTCGAACTTTTTCTAAAGATTTAATCATGATGACTTCAATTATTCCGCAGGTGTGTAACTGTGACTATAGTATTTCGATTCTATATTATAATTTACATGGGAACATATTAATGCAATATTCATAGTCTTTTATTATCCTTATTTTGCTGAGAATACATAATGGACCACTTAATTAATATACAAGCAACGTCCTCGTCGCGTAAACTATTTAATAAATCATCCCCTTATAATTAAGACAAATAGGGCTCTAGTCTCAACAACTAAAACGCAATTTAGAAGATTAATATCGGAAAATCTGGAGCGTACATGTTATGTTCGCATATATACAAGCAACAATAGCAATAGCAATATCCATATCTTAGAAATTGTGGGCCGTTTGGCACAAAACGACCGCGGAATGTTGGCAGCGTCTTTTTTATTACGGCCGTATCCTGGCGGATCTGTTTCTTCCCTTCGTGCTAACGGCCATTCCCATGTTTCTGCATGGCGCTGCTCCCTCCTCCTTCCTATTCCTGCTTCCGTTTCTGTAACAAATTTAAATCTCAGTTTTGTGTTTTTCAGACGTTCGTTATGAATAGAGTTATTTAGAGTAGTATTAATTTTGTAGTTAGTATGATTTCTTCTTGACTCCTAATAAAACTCTAAAAAGAATCTGGTTTCGCAAAAGTTATTAGATAGCAATTCGAAAATAATTTAAAAAAGCAAAATGGTTAATGTTAGTAGTAAGTATGTAAGTTTCCATAACAACCTTATTATATTGTAAATGTTTATACATATTTTATATATGTAAATATGTACAATAAATATAATATTTCGCCTGCAAAAAGTCAACTAACAATTTGAAGAAACAGAAATTGATAATTATATCTGGTGATTTGGAACGACGATATATTCCTATAGTAAACTCTACAATCCGCCAAAAGTATTTACCAGTATAAAAATAGACTAATACTTACTAGAACAAATCATTCTTGATTTAGATATAAAAAGATATTTAAGGACAAAGTCTGTGTGCACACCCCAACGGTTAAGAGCGCTAATGGTGAAAATGTATAATTTGTGTATTCACAAATGACTTGTTTGACAGTTAGGATATATTAGATAGGTTAAATTATATTTATTTTCAATGAATTGAATAACAAATCAGGGTGGACATATAATACGTGGACATTAATTCTAACAATTTTGTTGTTGAACGGATTAATATAAAATAGCAATTACCAGTACTACTAGTAAGCTGTGGCGTTTATCTTGAAGGCGCCACTTTATAATATGATGCCGAGTACGTCTCTTTCAGCTCCTTTCTTAGTTATTTCTTGTAGGTGTAGTTTTCATTGATGGTCATGGAAAAATACTCCAAACTGTGGCACTAATACTCACCACAAATTGTACTAAACCGGACGTACGTTTCAATAGCAAAGCAGCAGAAACACTGAACTGAATAACTACACTAAAACTACCCCAATTTATACCTAAAAAAGGTCATGGTACAATGATCACGGTCATGGCTGACTGCCGTCATGCTTAACTAGTCACAAATCCTAATTCCATCTGATCTACTGCTTCTACTTAATAAACTATAAAGGCAAGAATTTAAGGGTCCTAAATCTGAATTCATTAAAATATGTTTGTTTTTATATATTTCCATACCCTCATGACAATTTAATTGCACATAGTTGTTCACGTTCTTAACTAACTTTACATTGTCAACTTTATGGTTTTCTTCAAGTATATGTAGGGCTACACTAGATTTGTCAAACGTTCTAAATTTAAGAGGAGCCAAATGCTCCTTGTTACACGTTTTAATTGATCTTTTAGTTTGCCCAATATATACATGATCACAATCTTTATAAGATATTTTATAAATACCCGATTTGTCCAAGTTATCTACTTGATCTCTACTTGAGTTACCTAAAACGTTTTTAAGACAATTATTTGAAGTAGTTGCTATGTCAAGGTTGAATTTTTTTGTAGAATTTTCGTGTAACCTGGATAAAATGGTAGTTTAACATATTTCTTATTCTTTCTGTCACTAATTTCTAAAGTACTCACATTTCTGATTATTATTTTGATTTTATGTTTTCTAATGGTATTATATACAACGTCTTCTGAGAAGTTCTTTATTATATCGTTCTGTAGATAGAGGAAAATTAACTAAGCAGTGCACCAAAAAGTTAATAGCTGCTAGTTTATTTTTCCATCAATGATTTGAATTTCTCTGAAATAAATCTGTTATTAGTAGTGGGCTTTCTATATATGTCTATTTCTAATTTATTTTTATTTCTTATTACTAACATATCGAGAAAAGCAATCCTATTGTTTGCTTCCTCTTCATGGGTAAACTTAATGGAAAGAAATTTTGAATTTAGCTGTTCAAGAAAATCCCTGATTGAGCACTTACTAGTATCAAAAACACAAAAAATGTCTTCAACGTATCTAACCCAAACCCATGGAAAATACGGCAAAGTATTAAGAAGATCGGTTTCAAATTTTCCCATAAAGAGGTTAGCTATGAGGGGAGATAAGCTGTTACCCATTGCTGCTCCCTCAGTTTGTTGGTAAATGGTGCCGTTGATTTGAAAGAAATTTTGTTTCATGCAGAGCTTTGCCAAAGAAATGAAACTATCAACTACAGTACTGCCCAACTGATTACCTTTCAAGAAATTTTCTAAGTAAGTCAAAGTGATGTCAACAGGGGCGCTGGGAAACAGTGAGCACACATCAAATGAAAACTTCATTGTCAGTAAGCTCAATGTTTTTAATCTTTTCAATAAACGCGTATGAATTTTTAACTGCTAAATCCGGGGGTTGCACAGGTAAGTGATTAAATTTGTCAGATAGCCATTTGGACAATAAGTAAGTTAGACTATTGATATTAGAGACAATGGGTCTCATGCTCTTCACTGGCTTATGTATCTTAGGTAAACAATACATTCTAGGTAACACTGGATTTAAAAAGTTAGTCTATATTTTAAGTTATCATTAAAAATATTCTTACATTCTAATAAGGTCTTCTTCGTTTCTGTGATCATTTTTGATACACGGATTTTTAGTTAGCATTACGTAAGAAGCATGCGTTAAAAAGGTTCTGACACGATCAAAATAATCTCTTTTATCCAAAACTTTTAAAATTAGGCTTAAAATATCTAAAATTAGGGTAGTTTTATTGTAGTTATTCAGTTCAGTGCTTCTTATAATAATAATGCTTAACTCTAATACTTATGGGAACTAAACCTAACTAATATTAGGCATTTTATGCATATGTAATATATTATAAAACAAGGATTAACTCTGTTAAGTCATTATTCTTATTATTTGTTAATGTATCCGACCCTAATTTATTGCAAGTGGTTGATGATTGTTGTCTGGTGTTAAGCCAACTTCACATATAGGAGTTATCATAATAGAAAACATGAAAAAAAAGACGAGAATCCTTTACAAAGAAAGGTTGATTAAAAATCGTTTTTTTTTTTGGAAAATGCGTTTTTTTCGTATCGTGGTAATGTGTACGCTTTATATTGGACAGACAAAACGTCTAATCGGAACTAAATTTAAAGAACACAGCACATTAGCGTAATAACAGGCTTGAGTATGGCACAACTGCACAATGAGAGCCAGCGGACATAATGTTAAAATGAAAAATCTTGAAATAATGAAAAATGTAACCTTACCAAGGAAATGTGAAATGATTTTCATCGTTTATTGGGGCAAACCGGATATCCACTGATTTTCATCTTTAGTTCTTAATATTTTTGCATGTTAAAATATAAACCTTATGAAAAAGCTTGTAATTTTCTTATTGTTAATATACTAAAATTGAAATGCCATAGTTACTTATATCACTTTCAAATTTTCAATTTTAATTTAATTAAAAATTGACTACTAGGTATTTGATTGATATTATATTCGGATATTATTAGGGATCAAAATCCAAACGTGTTTACGAAGGTTTTCCCAATGTCCACCTATTTATATTTAGTCAATACTACAGGATGCTTGTCGTATTCATATTTCGCATAAACTGGCATAACTCGAAGACACCCGTATTCGAAGGAAATCTGCGTTCGTCAAAGGAAGGGTGTGCTGCTGATGTGTGCGATGAAGGGAAGAAGACACCGCCACGGTCGTTTCTACGTCACCGAAGGGAGACACTGACTTGAATTGAATTACTGCCCCATACAGACGCACACACAGTCGGTATTCAGTAATCGTATTAAGTGGCCGGTGGACGTCGACGGCAGTCTTCGCGCGTCTACTTGGCGTCTTCTTGGGACCCGCTTCTAATGAGTAACTATAACGTTATAATTGCCTTAATGGGAGTCAAATAGGAATATATACAGTGCGTTCAGCAATAGTTATAAATGATGTAGAAATTTTTAGAAGAGTATTTTAACTATAACTGCATCTTATAGACTTAGCAATATCTATAACGGTTATAACTGCAGTGATTTTGTTATTTTTAAGCAAATATCATGTTAACATATATTTGGTTATAGTTACTAAATTATTAGCTGTTTTAAATAATATTTAAATAAATAATATTCCTGTATTCCATCAAACAAATAATTTGCTTGTAAGGTTTATTTGAAACAAGCACGATATTTGTCAATTAAAGTATTTACATTGAAGTAAAAACAAATACTGCATTTTATTTTCAACAAAACAGCTTGTACAATGTACATATTCAAGAGTTTTATTTGGGTATATACCAAATATTTATATAACTATAATAGTATACAGGTTGTAATAACTATACTATTACAGTTATGAAATATTTGGTATACACACATATGATAAAATCTGGATATAAAAACAACACTGAAGTAATAAATAAAGATACTTCATTTATAAAAGTTGTAGTATCCAAACAAAGTTATGTACAACGATGTGTCTTTCACAATATTAAGGCAGTTCAATACAACGCAATTAATGGGTTTTTGTCATTGTTTATGCAAATATTGCTTTTGTAAATTGCCAATTTACATCACTGACCTTTTTTCCCAAAAAAACAAATGTCACTGAAGTTTTATAATAATCGTAATGAGAATAAAATAAGGCACAAAATTAAACCAAAAAACGAATTATAACCACAAACCATAATCACACCGTGACTATAATAACAACAATAATCTATACCATAAAACAACATGGACGGCATGGACATGCCTACTCAAACAGTCATCAAGCACTGCTTTGCAAGCACATTAAGCTTTGTCCACATGTGCATAAACATGCGTAAAGTAAAACTGAGGGCGTTAATTTCCGCATATCTTTGCAAATATTTGCATGTTGGTCTACCCATATCGCTCCAACCATTTATGATAAAAAAACACATTGATATGCCTCAACAACTTTTATTGTTGGTTTGGCTCAACGCAGTTTATGCGCAGATGGACGAGGTATTATGACTTATTTGTAATGTAGCTCTCTAAATGCATACAACGCTATCACTTTTAGCGCAATGAACTAATTTGATGTGATTACAACAACCAATGGGAGATTTCTTATTAAGATTCTACCCCCAGATCCTAAGTTTTCTAAGCAATGCTCCGATCTAATTACAGCAGTTTTCGGTCCATATAGTATAGCGAATCGCTAAATACTTACATGTATTACAGAAATTGTTACATAGATGGCGTTTCTCGAATTTCATCCGAGTAACAGAAAAGACGCGATAAGAATTTTAAGGGTGATAGAATTTCTTTACAAAACCAGCAAGATGTCTAATTAAATTTTTATTCATAAAAGTAAAATGAACTCAAAAATACATTCTACAGTGATACATAAAGTAAATAAAAAATATTATTCAGTGTTATAAACAATACCTGCGATAATCTATTAATAATAGCTGTTAGAAGTAATTAAGAATACCACAAATACACGCCACTGATCATTATTTGTTTTTTTCTTATTTCAAATTTGTATAAAATAAATAGTTTGTTTAAGAAAATTGTAAGTAGTTGATATCATATATCCAAGAAATATTTTTTTTGCTCTTAAGGTAAGTTATTTGATTAAAAGATATTATTTTTAACTGTAATGTTCCAAATGTTAAGTTTTTCCTGAGAGATATTAATATTTTCTTTAGTAATATAACAATGTTAATTTTTTTTTTCTAAGGAACAGAAATTTCCCCATTAATATTCACGTAAAACATTTTTTTTACATTTACCGCCATTAAATGCGGGAAATGTCCAAAAAAAGTGATTTTAACCAAGAAAAATTACCTAAATATTTTAGTGTGTGGGTGAGTTTTTAATAATGCTAAATGAATTCCAACGTGGATGCAAGTTGTTTCGGACATTCCATGTTCAAAGTGTAGCGGAGTGCGTAACAGACTTTAAAGCATTAAAAGAACAACAAACAGATTTTTTAGTATGAATTAATAAATTATTTAATAATTTAATATTATTAAACCACCTACTAATTATCAGCGTAATAGTTCTAAAATAAATACCATTTTTCTTTCACTAGCAATCACGTTGATTATTATTTTGCCATGAAGAACCACTACAGCATGTCTTACCATCATCAAATGTCGATTACAAAGTATTGCATCAACATCGTCGTCTACTGTTAATAGAATATACGTGAAAGACCAGTTAGTATCTTGAATATTATTAATATTATTCTAAGGCTAGAAAAATTATTGTATAAAATGGCATATGAATGCAAAATAAAGTATTTTTCATTTTTATTAATTTCTAGATACATATTCTTTCAAGTTTTCAGTTTTGTATAATTCAATTTATTGTAAATCATAATACCTATAACTGGTTGCGTGTCAAATCATTTTAAATTCGAAAAGGTGAGCCGTTGCCTAATTTCTCTCCTCGAATAGAAACTCCAGCAAGCCAGACACAGCATCCTTTGTTAGGGTAAACATCCTTTGTATCGAAAACTGGATTTTCGCTATTTTACTCTTGAAACCTGATTCACCAGCTGTTTCAAAAGATAATAAATTATTACACCAATATCATTACTATTGAACCCCGTGTGACGTAAACATTCTACTTTTGCTTTACCGTTTTTTTTTCTTTTCGAGCAATTTAACGTGTGGCCGAACAATAAAATTTAATTAAATACAGATAAATGCATTAAAAAAGTGACACCAGCAAGTGGAACAAGTTTCAATTATTGAATGTATGTATTATAAGATGATTGAGATACCCGTATACCTTTTTCTAGCTGAAACAAGAAAGTAGTATCTAAGATACGGCTTGAATGACTCACCCTTGTCTGAAAGCTCCTCCCCTTTTTCTGCAAACCCTCAAGTTAGAAGGAATATAGAAAGGGGTTTATGTATCGGAAATATTACCTCATAAAGAATGCTCAGGAAGATTCTATTGATCCTTTTCGTCGTTGCGCTTTAAGAATATCTCTTGTATAACATGCACGGATTGAAATTGCAAATGAAAAAATTTATTTGTTACATTGTTTTGGTGTAAATATAAAACTCAGATAGATACTAGAAATATATATTTTTTAAAAGATGGCACATCCTTGCTACATTGTTATATGGTTAAAAAGAAAGTTAGATGCTACTGACTTACTGTAATATAAAATTATTAAGTCATTTTTAGAAATAATCTCGGCGGAATGTTCATATACTAACGCTTAATTTGTAGCCAAGAAAATAGCTCGACTCGTTCAGTGTTTACTGGCTTTTGAGAACAGGGAACATGAATGCGTGTACAGTTTTTTATTTTTTTTTTATAGACAAGCAACGTTTCGACATTAAACATCTACCTTTTTTCAAGCTTTACAATTGAAGAGCTCGGAAAAATAGTAACAAGCCATATTTTGAACAAAATTCCGTTATCAATACAATTTGTCTTGTGACAAGTGTCACAAGCTTTCAAACTGAATTTTCTCATTGCTACTGTAATGTGGCTTGTTACTATTTTCCTCCGAGCTGTTCAATTGAGTAGGAACTTAAAATGATATACTGTCTTCATTTATTTCTCTTGGGTCTTTTTCCATCATCTGATAATATGTAAGGTTTACACTATTTAATTTGTATTTAAACGATATCGTATCCTGTGTAAAAAAAATGTACTATATGTATGTTTGTTCATGATATGGTGTTATATGCATGTGGGGACATAGTTGACGGTATGATAAAAAAAAAATTAATGCAGAGCTGGAGATAATATATGAATGGTATACATATAAACAAATTACGCATGCATTTTTATAAATTTGTACGTTATCTCCTTGCAGTAAAAAAATACGTGTAAGATGCAATGTGTAAATGTTTACCCTACAATTGCCACTAACAATTTTGAATTAGACAAAACAGATTGTCCTCACTGTACTTAAAACAAAAATTTTCAGAAAGCATATTTCGATTATCATGCTTCATATTTAATGTTCAAACATTAAACTCACTGAACCTTTCCATATGTTCGACAAACTTTTATTCATAGATTAGGAACTATACCCACATATTTATGCAATAGAATATAATCGTAAATGAAATCTATTCTAGAACTTTTTATACCTGTTTATATTTTCTTGGTTTTTGGGCCTTAACATCTAGTTAGTAGTTAGGCTAGTATTAAAAGACTATAAGTACGATGTTTCGATTTTTATTTGAAATATATGATAAAAATGTTAGTTTGGTGTTGATAAATCAGTATTTTTGTTTTAATTTAAATTTTGAATTTTTGGTTTTATTAAAGATTACTTTGTAAAATGCGTGTCGATTTGATTTTTTTGTTTAAATAGGAAAAAACGGTGTTTATCAAATTTTTAGTAAAAGATTTCACAAAAATGTATTGTTTTATTTAGCTATAAAATTAAGTTTTAAAGTTTAGTGAAATATTGTATGTCGGTTTTGCCGTTGATTGAATTTTTATGTTCACAAATTTGCATAATTTCGAGTAGGTATATTGTGTGTTTTTGGATTTTCTCTCTTTATTTAAAATTGATATGTTGTTCAAATAAAATATGTGATTTTAGTGATTTCGTGTTTATTAAAGCTGTAAGATTTTTATTATATTTATACCCTTCATGTAGTTCTCTATAGGTATTGTAGGGTTTCAATGATTACAGTTATGACAGTTTGCTTTATATACTATATGTGATGTCTTTTTTGTTTTCTATTTTTGATCCTAATATTGGGTAGATTTGGTTTTGTAATTTGTTGTTATTTTGATTTGTTTGGTATTTGATTTGTTCCTATCATAATATCCTGATAAGGATAATGATAGTTTACAAATGAAATGTAATGACTTTCTTGACGGAAATAATAACTGTTTAAGTGCGCACAGTCTTCAATTAAATACGCAGAAAACACAATATCTAATTTTTCATTGGCACCAACTTTGAATTTGAACATTAATGAGAAAGAATTATCATGTGTAGAGAATAGCAAATTTCTAGATTTATAAATAGTCCAAACTTTAACGTGGAAGCATCACTGTAACGAAATCATTGCTAAATTAAATTCTATTACACATCTTTTCCGTAATCTAAAATATATATTAACCAAAGAACAACTAGTTTCTGTGTATTATGCTTTGGTCGAGAGTAGATTGCGATATGGGTTATGCTTCTGGAAAGGCTTCACCTGCTGCATAAGGTGTGTTTATCATTCAAAAACGTATTTTAAGAATTATAGTAAATGTAACATCTACTCATTCTTTTAGACAATTATTTATAAACTTAACATTTTAACATTAACGGGTTTATATATTTTTGAGATGAATTCAATAAGAATAATAAGTTTCATCAATACTACACAAGAGCTGGTGACCAATTCCGAATTCGTTTTGCAAGATTAAATGTATCTAGGCTTTCTTCTAATCAGATAGGAATTAAACTATTTAATCTATTGCTATCAAACTTGAAAGAATGTAAAAAAACTCTTAAAAAATCCTATTTGGTTGCTAAGATAATCTACAACTTCAATGAATTACTTTAATTCATATCTCTTTTATTGACTAAACCCATACATTTTTATGTCATTCAGGGCTGATTATTATTATTATTATTTGAGTTTTTAAAGTTATAACGTTTGAAAATTTGATTTATTTTATTGACAAGGTAATCTAGGTAATTAATTTGTTTTAGGAGCTTGTTTTGTTATTTATTTATTACAGCATCAGATCGAAAAAAAGCTTTCGTGATGTGAATCATTGTCGTGACAAGCATCAAAAGTCATTTCATTGATGGTTTACAGATATATGAAAAAATATGAAAAGAATGTTCTCTGTTTTTGACTTGGAATTATATAAATTATTAGAGATGGTACAAAATACTTATACCAGTTATTTGGTAACGGGTAGGAATACAGAATAGCTTAGAACAGGTACACGATTTAATATTTATCCGTTATCTCATAATTACTTCTTCCGTTCTAATAGCCAAGTGCAACGAAAAGTCTTTGTAAACGAATACGAGTAAATAATAAATATAGTAGTCGATTAAAGGCAAAGTAGTAGTTATTTCAAAACTCGTAGTAGCTAATTCGTCGCGCATATATATTTTCTAAATTTTGAAAGTTGAAACAGCATCGGTTCAGATTTTTTTTTATAGGCGATTTTTATTTCTGGCAGGCCAATTGTACTTATTTCAACAAAATAAAAATACACAAATAAAAAAACACATTGCTTATTATTGATAGTAAATATCTTTGATATTCGTTAAGTGCATGAATTCCTTAAATCGATATTACCATCCGCATAATAAGTACAAGGAATGTCTGCTCCAAGGTCCAGACGTCCATCTATTAGAAAGGGCGACCGATAGAAATTATTAGTTGGAAATTCTGGAGAAGTTCGATGTTGGTTCGGAATTTAGATCTTATGTTAATTATAGCTTGTGGCCGTCTCAATATTCATAACATCGACGCGGGGAGTTCAAATAATTATAGATAGTTTCAAGTTTGCCCCTCAGGAAGCAGGAGGGTTGCCGGAGGGCGTTTACGTTTTTCTCCTTTCCGCTAGACCGAACACTGGGAATTGATAAATTCGTGTCCTGGGCCGAGAACGGTCTACCGCTGCATATTATTCTGCCAGTATCCAAGTAGTACCCATCCTCGCGTAAGCAGCCTGTATGGATGGATGTGTGTGCAAGTTAGGTGCACGCACGCGATATACGTATGTAAGGACAAACGGCCCGACGTGGACATCTTTACGGAATTACTTCCTAATTAATTTCGCTTTAATTGAACGCAGAAAAGGGACAGTCCTGCGTGGGCCTTTGCTAATATGTTATAATTGAAGTGACGTTGGTACAGGAATGTTTCTTGAAAGGCTTGGTTAACGAAGGGAAATTAGATGTAGGTAAGGCGAGGCAAATGCGCACAAAGAATTTCAAAACTTGACTTCGTCCTGCTATAAAAATTCTCTTATTTTCCACACATAGAACGAAAACGGTCATTCTGGAGATTAACGTAACCGATTCTTTTGTAAGATTATATCATACCTGGAACCCAGAATTTTTGATACAGCCTTTTAGAAACGGGAGAAATAAGTGACCTTCTTGGCGTTCCAAATGTAATAGATTGTCAGAACTTAATTTCAACAATTTGAGATATGTCCAATATTATCTAGTAAGTGAACTAATACCTAATGGAGATATTTGTTTTTGAGTCAATTTAATATATTGTTATTAAGGATTACCAACGAAAAATTAGAATCGGGTAAAAACATTTAATTAGTAAGGTATAACAGTTTTGGCGCCCAACGTGTAGCAAATTCATTGGATACTAGCCACATTTTCACAATTTAATTTATCAGTAAAAAGAATTAGAGTCATAAACATAAATAATGGAAATGGAACAAAAGTAAACGACGCTAAGTGAATTTGACTGATTGTTCGAATGAGCTCTTCTTATTATTCCCTTAACACCGCGTGAGATCTTTTGTATTATTCCGTACTTACAATTAGTGTATTTCTTTACCTAAACAGATTAGTCTCTTTTGCTAGGTTTAATACCCTATATGATAAACCTTTTCTCGGTAGATCAATCGTCGGGTTGATTGGTCACAGCGATAGTATTCTCTGCCGTTCCAATGCAACACATTAAAAAATAACTCGTTATGGATTCATCTTTAAGGACGCCTATTCTATGTAGGTACTTCCTAAAACAGCTGTGTTATGTCAGCAATCTCGTCATCGTGCTAAGCTGCACTCGATTGAGAGCCAGTACAGCCTCAGCTAATTGCCGAAATGGTTGTCTCATCATCCGTTTGTTGTGTATCTGGCCTTAGTGATTGTAAATTTACCGATTTTTTCATTTACCGGTAATTCGGTAAATGAAAATGAAATACCGGTTTACCGGTAAATTACCGGTAATTTTTTTTTTCATGTGTGACATTAATGGAGATTCCCCAAGAAAATAGGGGCTAGGCTAGAATAATATTTTGCATATTTTGCACAACCTTAAGGCATAATATTAGAATTTTGTAATAAATATTTGTATTTAATTATTTTAAACAGTCGTATACAACTTCTTATAAGAAGTAATACAAAATATTTAAGGTTCAAATTTTAATGTTATTTTACAAGAATGTTGCATTAATGTTCTGTCATAATGTGATGTATTCAAAATTGCTATGAATTTAAATACGTGAAATGTTGTTCTTATATATTATTATTTTTAAATATTAAAAAATGAGGCATTTACTTACTCTTTAAGAAAAACGATTTTAAACTTTTAAAAATCTTAAAAAAAACTGCAGAGCACAAATCACATATGGTAACTCAGCTTTTTACGAAAGATAAGTAAAACACAAAAAACCAAAAAATAAAGAGAATTGAAATTGCACTTGTTGATAAAGGTAGGTAGAAAAAATGGGGTGTTTTGCTTCCTACCGTCCTAGCAACCGTCCTAGCAACAAATGAACATTAATCTCACTTTTCTTTGCGTTGCTTTTCGTTATCCGTCTTTTTTCCATTCTTATTTTCTTTTAATTTCTACACGACCATTTTTTGAATTTTTTTGATTGCTTCTCTTTCTGACTAACTCGGTGGAATGGAAGTTATACGTTTCTAATCAAAAGTTTTTGTCAGTTTCTTTTCTATATTCTCTATTATAGGGCATTACAGCGGTTCCCAATCTCAAGAAAGTTTAAATTAAAATTAAGCAAAAAGCATCTCCCATAAAAAATAAGTGTACCGGTTTTTTTTCTATTTTTAATGTCCCTGTAGACCTTTAAATACATATCTATAAACACAATATTTCGTAGATAAAAAATTTCTGGTTTACAATCCTTATCTGGCCTTCTACGTTGTTCCAGTAAACCTGGGCTTTTCTTACAATCCACTCAGCCACTGCATTACGTACCGCAGGTTTAGTTATTCCCATATCCAGTTCTGGTCCTGTGAATGTTATTTCATAGCCCTTTCTTGCAAGTTCGTTGCCTGTTATGCCCTTATAACCCGGCACCCATACCAAAGTGACTTTGTTGTGCCTGGCCAGGATTTTTGTAGTTGTAAGTCTCCTTAGGGCGGCTTAGTTATCCGATAGGATATTAATCCGCTGACCCTGGTATTGTTATTATTTCCGTTTGTTGTTGGGGGTATATTGCCCCAAGACCGCATATTCTTTATGATTCAGGGCTTCTGCATATATACCAACTCCAAATCCTAATATTTTTTTGACCCATCTGCATACCAGTTTTGGTTTTGAATCCTTTGTTTCTGTTTGACTTTCAACTCATCCCAGTCCAAGATAACCTTGACGAGTATATTAAAGGAGAGTTTGGGAGTCATCATGTTATTTCCCATTTCAAAGATAGGGTTTGCGTTCTCGGTTGTTATTCTGCTCAAAAGTATTCTGGGTTCACCAATTTCCTCTACTTTTGATCTGTATGCACCTATTCTTAGTTCCTCTTTAATATAAATATCGAAGAATTATTAAGCATGGTTTTTTATAGCAGCTGCTAGTGAGCTTTTTGGAGCTCTAGCAATATACAGACCAACCTCTGTATCTTTGTGAGTGACTTAATAATATATATGCAAGATTTGCAAGAAATAGCTGTATTGATAGAGGAGGTGATGAATGTTAGAGAAAAAGGTTAGATTAATATCTGAAATTAGGGAATCTCCACTTGATGCATTAAAAAACAAAGATAAAGTTGCAAGAGAAGAGAAAGAAATTATAATAATCATATGCTTAGAGAATGTGATCAAAGTTTATTGATGTTCAAAGGTTTCCTGAAAGAAATCTTCTTAAATTAGCCCTTTTTGAGATATTGTTAAACCACTTTAAAGAAAAATAAAAGACCTCAAAGAAAACACTATAGCAACAACAGACTTTGTAGGCGAGAGCTACAGACTAATAGCATATTTCACTGGTTGCACTGAGGGCGCATTGAAATTTTCAGTTTTTGTCTCTCGTGCACGTCAACAGTTCCTAGTCAGACTCGCAGTGGAATACACATATAAAATTAATGTTGAAAATGGCGAGTACAAAAAATTCAAGCTTATATTATAAAATAAATTTAAGTACGAAAAAGGAATACCTATATATTAGTTTAGGATTAGGAAAGTTTCATAGTTTCTCAGAATTTTTAATCTGAATATGAAATTATAATTTATCTTCTGATTTATTATGTCCACAAATATATTTATTTAATTTATTAGACAATGATGAAGTTAAATTCAACGAATAAGTTGCTCAATAACGTAAATTATCTGCCATTTTCCCGCACCCTTTTTTCGGTGTCAGTGCATCAGTGGAATGCAAAACACTAGTGCACTTCACCAGTGAAACACATCAACCGCGCTCAGTAGAATACGCTATAATTTGTCTAACATTTCTAAATACTATGGGCAACTAGATACGTTAGAACTTTTATTTAAAAAACCACCAAACGGTGCAAGGAACGATTATTTGGTGCATTCTGTCAAAATGCACAGACTTAAAGCGCAAACTATATAAATTCGATAGGTAATTAAAAAGTACACTACCCGACTTATTTAATGTCGTCGTCTACAGCGCAGTGACTATCAAAACTACTCACCATTTGCACAGGTGCGTGTTCGGCTGGCGTTGGCTGTTCCAGGTAAATGATTTATTGGGGCATATAGCTGAAAACTGCAATTAGTTATGCAGATCAAGTAGAAAAATTGGATTATTCAATATCACAAATAAACGTTGTATATTGCGGTTTGAACGTGCTTCAATATGCTTTCAATAATATTTAGCATTTACTATTGCAGGATCCACATACGTGTAAGTAACCCTATAAAATTGCTACTCATAAGAAAATAAAAACTATGTTTGGTCTGGTTATATTATTTATTTAAGTAAACATGCTAATTCCAGGAAATAATCATTCCGTAAAATTTGAAAATGAATAAAATTCTCAAATATTAAAAAAAATTCTAAAATCAAAATCTAATTACATAACTGTCATTAAATATACAAACATATACAAACAAAAAATGATAATGTAAAACATAACCAGAAAAAAATAAATTCTGCAAAAATAAAAAATAAATATACACTCTAAAAAATAAGAAAAACAAATTTTATAAAATGTATAAACAAAACTATATGCATATAAATAAATAAAAAAAACAATTCTAAATAAAGGGATTCATATCCTAATTGTAATGTACAACAATTTTAATAAAGTACGTCAATTATCACATTACTGAGCTATTAAAATTTCAAAAGAAAAGCTTTATTCTTAGTAATGTGATAATAATTTATGTAGTTTACTAAAATTTCACAATTTAATACAATTGCACTGTAAATCCCATCATTTAAGAAAATGAATCATCTGTATAGACATGTGTGATTTTCTTACGAACACGAATTTTACGGTGTTTCTTACCTGTGGTTAATTACAATAATAATATTTATTGAAACTGAAGGTAATGAACTTATAGAGTGTTACTCTCTTGTTTTCTAATACATTTTCTGTTTTAAAAATAAATTATATATAATTAAAATTTAATATAAATAAGCCAGTAATTAATACAACTCGATTTGTTATATATACATTCACTTGATTATTTTTAAACATAAAGTAAGAGCTTTAGTTTTAACAGTCACTTGGTCTCAAGCTGTAAAACAGATATTTCAATTCAAACTGTCTTCAAAATATAATTTTAAAGGTTTCCTTTCGATATTAAATACCTTACATCTACCTGATTTGCATAATTGCGAAGCGCTTTACAACTGTATATCATCAAATTCTGGAACAGCCAACTCCAGCCGAACGCGCATCTGCGCAAATGGTGAGTAGTTTTGATAGTCACTGCTCACGGCGCTGTAGTCGACGACATTAAATAAGTCGGGCAGTGTACATTTGCTGGTAAGTTAAAAGATATGGCGTTCTACTTAAATTCATCAATTATAGCCACTTAAAATTCTAATTCTTTCAATTAGTTTTAATTTTTGTCCACCCTGTATAAGATGACAAGTTTATTATAATTTATAACTCAATTATAATAAACTTGCCAAAATATGATTTATTGTTTCACTTCACTGCAAATTGCGCTTACAAAACTTAAGCACTCTTAAGTATTTGAAACATGAAAATTAGGTTAGATTTTCACAAAATTCAAGTTATTTAAAAAATTCAAGGTTTAGGTAAATCTTATTGGAACAGACACTTATTTCGATCGAAGAATCCAAACATGCAATAATAGTAATAGTAATAATAATAATAATAAATAGCCTAAGTAGTGAATTCCATTTAAAAAAACACAACTTTCATACCTTTAAGGCTTTTATACAATTATAAAAAGTAACCATAATAGCCCCCAATATACCCAAAAAGCGAAACTTATTGATTGTCGGGTATTTAGCCTCAATATTATGTGCCGTATAGCGTGGATAACCCTGTATAAACCTACTTTATTAAAAGCGACAGTGTTAGTGGATTTATGGCGTAATGAAAGCCAATTTTTACATACACAGATTTGTACACTGTATTTATGTATATGTTTGTTTGTAAATGGTTAATTGTGCTAACGTAAATTTTAACATGTTTTTTGTAATTGACAAACAGCAATATGTTGTATGAAAATAACACGGAAGTTTATTATATAAAACTTGAGAAAGACATTAAAAAGTGTTGAAACGTTGTCAAACTAATTGCCTTTCATTATGGGTTAAATCCACTAACACTTGTCGCATATTAGAATATATTGGCTAACTAATAATCTCAAGAAATTTATTAAAAAGAACAATAGCCAAATACATATATGCAATGGATGGATTTCATAGCCTTTGAAAATTTATTGCATTTACTTTTACTGATTTAGAAATTTATAAAATCAATTATTATATATGTCCTTACAGATATATATTCCTAATGTTGTTTTAGACAAAGTACAATATTTACAATTAGCTAAATAAGTAATAATCATTGAAATGAAATGATTATATTTAAAGCAAATTGTAGCATGTATATATGGGTGAATAAATAAATACAAATTTATGCAGATCTCTATGCCAGAACTATTTATATTAATTTATGTTACAAAATATTTAGCATCTTTCCTAAGTTTCACACATATCTAGACTGATAAATTCTAGATAAGGAACTTTAAGGAGGTTGATAATTATAGGCTGATGTATTTGCCGAGAACCTATATAATCGTGCACCGTCAGAGATAAACCGTCTTAATGAAATCCGTAGGCCCGCAAAACTCAAGAGGCTTCCGTCTTATCAGCGGTGAAGGATAGAAGCGTTTACTCCCTCCGCATACGGCTGAAACGCGATAATTATAATAATAATGAGCGACCGAAGATACGATCTAGTGACGTCTTTGTCCCTTCAAGTGTACAACAAAGCATTCGTAGCAGTTAGTTTTATGTATATTTTAAGGGTCTGGCCGGCAATTAACTGTAGATAGCGCGTCGTCTGTAAGACGCGGCCTGGAAGTGTTCCCCAAGGACGCGGAGAGGGGCCGCTAATCTACAAGACTGCGGGGTTCAGCGCGCCATGTTACTGCCGGTAATTTATTCATGGCAGTGCTCGACATGACTGTTTGAATCGGTTTGCAAGAGATTTCAACTTGGATTAACTCAAGTCATAATCACATGGCCGACTCTTAGTGCATCCGAACACTTCTCTTCCCAGTTGTAGTACAAGTTCGGTCGTTATTTCGGCCGGTTTTATTGGACGATTCGATCGTGTGTATGCTTAGGCGGACCGGAGAGTTTATTGCTTTCCGGGCACATTATTGAAAGTGGCGTTTCGGTAATACATCCACGAATAAGGAGTAAATTTATCTTACCCGAATTCTCAGGTAGAGGTCCAGTAATAATAGTACATAATCACTTAATTTAAACGTGATTTTGCGATTATATGTGATCTGTTTAAAAAAAAATCATATGTATAAATAAATTATTTGTTATTGTTTGTTACTTGACTCAAAGATTAACAGCTATTCCACACACGTTGACTATGTGAACGTTACATTTGCTATAAAAACTAATAATAGAAGAGATAATTAATTTCGGAAATATAATTCTACTCATTTCAAACAAGATTTTTAATGTTCAGATTAGGTTTTTGGAAATTGAATAATAACACTCACTAGCTGTTCTAATCAATCATTGTATTATATATGCAACATGTTTCGGCTTAGGCCATCCAAAAAACCAAGTTTACAAAATGCATGGTAAATAAATAATTATATTTAAACTTACGAATGTCAGGACTAAATAAGACAATAAAATGAAGTCAATATTAAACGTGGAAGGAATGTACTATTACTCAATGAAGAATTAACTTATAATAAATATACAATCTAGATTTACTTATTTAGAACAGTAATGTTGAATTAATCAGTATAACAATTACATTAATTAAATTTTTCAATCTTTCATTATTTGTACATATATAGAGACTAATTCTCTATAATTAACATTATTTAATATATATTTACTTCATCAAAGAGTATTAAATTTACAAATTTCATTTATTAAATTTATTTGAATTAAAAATTAATCAATAATTAATTAATGTTCAATACAGCTATTTCAATTCTAATATGTAATATGCATGGAGGTATTTGTTGTTTTTGCCAGGCCTATTTCTTTTCTATGGCTTCGAAGGTTTTCATATACTGACGTATACCATTGGTTGCTCAGTATTGATTTCATTTTATTGTTTTACTCAGACCTAATATTTGTAAGTTTTAATGTAATTATTTATTTATCATATTCCATCTGCATTTTGTAAAATTGTTCTTTAGATGCCTGACAATGACCTAGACCGAAATATGTTGCATATATAAATAATAATAAATGGTTGATTAAAACAGCTAAGTGCTATTATTCAATTTCCAATCAAAATATCGATCAAGGGCACAATGAATTGAATTTTTGTTTCGCAATATATAGATATGTGCACCATATAGCATTCCTTTTGGCGCAAATCTCGGTTGAACTTATCTCACTTGCTAATATAACTGGGTTAAATGCACGTTCCATTTCTTTGGACTCAGTTCGGTGATGTTATAGTGAATGATATCTTACACCTCCCACTTTTCAACTTGTGTCTATCGAAAAAAGTCTGGCTCAAGAAACTGACGGGGCACGTATATTTGAAACATAGTGCGAATTTGAGGTTAGCTGTGGCACGTAATTACAAAAAAGGAAATGATACAAATATACAAACTTGTAATGCTTTGTATCATTTCAAGAAATTCGAATTGTCACCCGAGTGGAATAACAAAACGTTAAACGTTTCACTACGATCGTTTGACCACACAGTGGCTTTATAGGTGGATGAATACTCATTGAGAGACAGTAATGGGGTGTAATATAAATCTTTTCGGTCATTCAGAGTTAAGCCTAACTTATCATGTTTATTGATCTCTAAGTATTATAACAATGAAGCTACTGTGTGGTGAAACGATCGTGGTACTATTAAATATTTGAAAGTTTTAACGTTTTGTTATATCGCTCATCGAAGATGGAGTTTCAACAAGTATCTCCTTCATCTATTAATTCTCCGAATTGTTACTCTTTACTTACTTAGAAAACACCCACTAAGAAAGGTTGTCTTAAACAAACGATTTAAAAGGGGAAAGTAGCCAATGTCTTTGTTTAGGCAGATATTACACTATAAAGGTTCTTTGACAAACTTTTATATAAGATTCCTTTCATAAAAGTTCTTTTGTTATTCAAATGTGATCAATCAAGTGATGTCCTTTTCATTCTGATTATAATATATATATAATAAATTAATGTATTTCTGCTTTTAAATATAATAATTAGGAGGAATTTTTTCCAAGAAAAATTTTTCTCCTCACGCAGGAAGAACATTTTTTCTTGGAGAAAAATTCCTCCTAATTATTACAATTAAAAGCAGAAATACATTAATTTGTTATTTCCATACTGTGAAAAACTTGTAATCTTTGCACTATTTATAATAGTTACATGCCTCGGCCGATACTGGCCACCTTCAGCCTCCTATAATGTCAATGTAAAAAACAAATTAAAATGTGTCATTGATTTTAAAAATAAAAAATAACAAAATGGCAGCATTTTGATTTGTTTTTCACATTGATGTTAGAAGAGTCTAAAGATGGCCAGTTACGACCGAAACGTGTAGCTATTGTAAATAGTAATAAATAAGAATGAAAAGAACACTCTTCGATTGCATTTGAATTTGCATCCATTCAAGCAGAAAGCATTCAAAACTTTTTTATCTAAAGTATCTGAACATTATTCTAACAGTTTTCAGCCCATATAGCGGAAAGTACGTTAAATAACTATCTATAGTACAGAAATTGTCGTAAAGATGTTCTCCTACTTCACTTCAGGTTTTTACGATTCAGCGAGAATTGAAATAGCCACAATGAAAAAATATCTAAAAGCTTCTGTGTACAACAATGGAGACACTCTGTCACTTCTTCCCATTAACTTTCAAGGATCAGACTTTAGTACTGATGCTTGATTTGATAAATAAATTGGAATTTCGTTATTTTTATTTTTGAGTCTTGTTTTCTGAGGATGAGGGCATCGTACCACATTCGAAATCGTTAATAGTTGTAAATAGTATGTTTAGTTAATAAGTAAGAAGCATTAGTTTTGTACAAGTAACATGTTTCTTATTTTATTAGGATACCAGAAAGGTATTGGTATGGATAAAAAAATACTTGGTATGGTACTGAAGTAACGATGCTGTACTGGTATCAAAGTATCATTCGCCTTCCTAATATTACTCTGATATATTCTACTTAAACATGCGTAATATTATAGTGATGTTTATAAGCGCTGTTCCGTTTTAGTGCAAGCAGAATTCCTTCTAGATATTTTACACTACATATAACCATTCTTTATATAAGTGCCTATCATAAATATATTATATCATGACACCTGAACGTACACTTTGGAAAAAAAATTTGAATGCCCTATTGTTTGCTGTAAGAATGTGACATTATTAACTGAAAAACAGTTTTACCTTTGGCTCAATATAATTTTGTTATGTAATGCAAAATAATAATCTTAAGATAACACATACCATTTAGCCCAATTGATTTTTTAGGTGCATTGGTAAATTTTGACACAAAAACGTTAATTTCTTCAAGCAACATTTAAAAAATTATTAGACGAATATTATCATTGTAGATTGAGTCAACAACATCCGCGCAACTAATTCTGCGTAATTGATTTAAACATTCGAATGATTTGTGCTTATTTAAAGCCGAAAATTGTTGATTAAACCAATCTTCAGTTGAATCAACAAATCATTTTTTTTTCTAAAAAGAAATCAGAAATTTGCGTAAATATTTCCAGAAAATCCATATGCAATTTCCCAACAGATTTTTGACTGTATTCTCCGTAATAAGCAGATAAATTGGGATACCTTAGAATTTTCCCCATTACGGAAGTTATAACCTTCGCCAAGCAGTATTAATATAAAGCGAGAGACAGCGGCAATACCTCAGAAGGAATTTCTATTTGCCTGAAAGGGCAACATAAATCTGCTGATCTAAATCATACACAAGACGTTTATACTCACAAGCGTTCGCAGTGCAATATCTGAGAATGATTCAGTTGTTAAGATGGGCGACCCTCGTAATAATCACCCCTAAGCAGAGGGTTGAAGAGGAGATAAGACGCCGGCTCCGGATATAGTTCTGTAGTTGTAGTACTTCAGATGGCCGCCCGTATCGATCGGGCGCCACATAAGATGTCTGCTCCTGCTAGAGATACAAAAATAAGAGTTATAAGTTGTTTTACAAGGTGATTTATTGCTTGATGTTTTGTTTTGTTGTGTAACTGGTAAACTAGTGTAGATATAATTTGATTTTTTGTAAGCTTAGATTCAAATAGATTTGTTCTTACCGTCCGTTTTGTGATTTTAGTTTTGTCATTATAATGAAGGTTATGTTCAAATGAAGCCAATATACAGTAAGTTTAAGGGTTGCGAATGATAATGGACATAGTCTTGAGTTAGTGGCCTTATCTTTACTGATCTTTATTCATCACTCTAAAAATGATTTATAACTTAACGCCTCCATGATCTTTTATACAATCTCTTTCAAAAGTAAAAACATGTTTTATTTTATTTTTTTATGGCGTTCAAATTGTATAAACATTTAAAAATTAATTGAAAACGTGTTATTTCTATGACTTTTTTATATATATATATATATATCTGCTTTGTTTTGTGTAATAATATTGTTTATATTCGTTAGACATTTCAACTAGGTGTATTTATTGAATTTTTTGAAGAGAAAATGATTAGTTCAAACGCTAATACAAAACCAAACCGAACGTTAAGTTATAAGTAATTCTTAAGAAGAAGTATTAACATCAATGAATGTTAGGTCACTAACTCAATATTTTCATAACATATTTTGACCCAGGAATTAAAGGAAGTTTTATACATTAAATAATAATAATAATAGATATAGTGTATAACACTTTATTTAATGGGCATCTGTGAAAACTGCCCATTATTTAGAGGTTTTCGTTAAGCTGAGTTTTTAATGTGGTAGTGGATTTAAGGAGTGGTATTCAATCCGTTTTTTTAAAAACTTCCTGAAGTTTTTCGGCATAATTCTCTATAAGTCTTACACCAAAATTCAATCTAAAGATTGGTTGTCTTAATTACTTGTAGTTGTAAAATCGGCTCGACAAATGCTTTAAATTTCCAAAATATACGTAAACCTAAACAAAGTTTCAAATATCAGATACTATATATAATATAATTGAAACTTCTTTCTCCATTCTTAGAAAATCACATTTTTGCAAACTTTGGTATATTTAGACGACTTACAATAGATTATCTAAACTCCGTTGGATTCAATCTTGAAAAAATCCCAATGAAACTTTTGGTTTACGACCGCGGAGCTACTCCAACGTTATTCCGATGTATTTGATGGTTCCACCAGTTTTCAGAATTTTTAAATTTACGATTATCGCAATTTTTAATTTAAAAAATAATTAATGCACCTGAAGAAAGCGGAAAACTCGAAACCGGTAGTGCAAAGTTTTTATCATCAAATGCAGTAAATAAAATAAAATACAGTAATCGGGAAGTACTTTTCTACACCTTTTTCCAAACTAAAAGTCTAACCCAATTATGGACACAAAATCACGATTAAATTTTAGTTTTAAATTAGTGAATTAATTTTTAAAAGTAAGTTAGAGGCTATATAGAAGACCCGTTATATATGCTCATAACATTCAACTGGCGTGAATTTATATACACAATAAAAATATTGTGGATGGATCTGATAAATTCACTTTCTTCATTGATTTCTATAATGATAAGTGCTCCTCCATGGCTAATTTACATTTGTAGAACTAACATTAGAAAAACTCTGATATTCCATCTAAAGAAATGAGTGTTGTTAGGTTAAGGGTACTCATTCTGTCAATCAAGTGATGAAGACTTGTATAAAATCTAGTTGTTATTTTGACAGGATTTGTTTTACATGTATAACTTTTTTTATTTCGGGATGCCAAAATGATCAGCATCATCTGCAATGGTTTGTAATATAGAAATATTATACGAAACAATCAATGTTCAAATATCTCAGAAACAGATGAATTTAGAATACAAATATACAGTGACCGGCTTAAATATTGCAACATATGGGAAATTTTTTTATTGTTAAAATATACTAAAACACTTTTTGGGAGATAGGTTGTGCATGTCTAGAAACCACAAAATTTATTTTGACACACGTCACGTGACCACTAGTATGGCGGTAAATTTAAAAAATATGCCGGGGATATTCTCGGGATATTTTTTAAATTTACCGCCATACTAGTGGTCACGTGACGTGTGTCAAAATAAATTTTGGAGTTTCTGAACGTGCACAACCTATTCCCCCAAAAAAGTTTTAGTATATTTTAATAATAAAAAAATTTCCCATATGTTGCAATATTTATGCCGGTCAGTGTATAATAATTTATAAACGTTGTTAGGGTAAGAACAGCTTGGTTATACATTGTGTTAAATTTCGTGGCTAATCATCAATAATTTTTACTCAACTATTAATCAACGCATTGCGTGTTTAATATATTGTATTTTATTTTAAAGCTTTTTACACAAAAAGGATAATTGGATAAGCAGTTATGTTTTAGCTAATAATTACCAATATTTTTGGATGAGTTGGAATTATGTACAAAATGTTTGGAAATATTGAAACATAATGCAAAACCGAAAGCTAACCAAATGGTAGGTGCAATTCTTTATTTGTAGCAGCAAACAACCACAGGTTTCAAAGATGGTACATTTTGTAATTACTTTAAAAGCGATTCTTTTTTATATAATAATTGTTTAGTCTTCTTTTGCAATAACTGGGAGATCAATTAATACTAAAAGTATATCGCAATAAAATTGCCACGTCGAAAAAGGCGTAAAGCAGAAGCTGAGCTATTTTAAAGGATTTTACAAAGAAAGTTGCAATCGGAAAAATTAAAAGGTTAACATTTTTTATAGCGTTAAATGTTAGGTATTAATCTAACAATAAACTAGTCAAATAAATGCAAGAAAAATGCTAACAGTGAATACTTATAAGATTAAAGTACCATTTTAAGTGTAAATTTAACATTAAAACCCGTTACCGAAATTTCAAAAGAAACCCATTTAGTTAATTTATAAATGGTAGATGGTGTTTGTAAAAGATATAATTATATTCAACGTACCCTACAGTCAAATAGAAGTAAATGCAATATTGCAATACATATGCTTGTGCAACAGCTTCTGAAAATGAAAATTTGCATTTTTACACAGATTAACCACTTTAAACAGTTATTTTGCAATTAGATCTAACTTAACTAATCTTAACTAAAGAAATAAATTTTTTATTTCAGTTAAAATTTCTTAAAACAGTTTTGTAAAGTGTTAATTAAAAAACAGAAAATGAGTTCCACTTTACACTACGATATTACTTTGTAAGATGTTCCACACTAGACGGGAAACGTTAATATACAACTACCTTTTGAGTAGCGTGTCCGAATTTACTATTTTACGTAATATATCTAAAAGTTTTGACTTAATTACTGTAAGCACATTTGCTATCAATAGCCCTGTTAATAAAAGTTCCAAATAAGTATATTACAGCTGTAATACAAATACTTGCCAAATTTCTTTTGGACTTAGTCGAACATCAAGTCATAAATACTTGAGTGCATACATTACAAATTTACTGGCATCGTCTGAAGCCATAAAGACAACATAGCATCTTGAATAATTCATTTTATTACGTCGCAACTTTTTATGAAAACTGGATACTTATAAATGATATGAGTAGGAACTGCGAGAAAGGATAACTTACCTTATTGCCAACCGTTATAAGGTCGAGTATTCTCCTTCATTATACACGACTTCACATCTTGGCTTCTAGAGGGAGTTACGTGTTTGTCCCTGAATCCGGATTTTTAGCTTGGCTGAAAATAAGAAGATGTGATTTACGAGAACTGTTTCGAGGCAATAAATGCGTTTTCTTCGGTAATATATTCTATGAAATCGATTGCCTAGAAGAACTAAATGGAAATAAAGTTTTTTTTTTCAGAGTTTGTTTTTAAATAGCTTTGTTGGTGTGTGATTTGTAGGATCGTTCTTTTTTATTCTTGTAATATATGAAAAAAAAAGCATTTATATGCTAATAAGTCTAATAACATAGAGAAAATATTTAGATTATGCTAATAACCAAACTATATTTTGAATAAGTCATGTTGGTGTTGAAGAGCAAAAAATATCAAAATGTGAGTATGATTAAAAATATACTTTTTATTTCAATTTCTAAAGTTAAATTAATGTAGAATATAATTGAACCGGGTGACTGTCGTAATCAAGATGTATTTGTTTTACAATTATAAAGTATTTTGAAGTATAGTACATTATTTGGTGTTTTGTAAATACAGTTATTCGAATTTTGATGTTCAAAAGATTTCAAACTTGCCTATGCAAAACCTGTTCCAAGACATCAATATTTTTAGTAATAGTTTCACAACGTGCAGTTCTCTATAATGCAGATACAGCGACATTGTATCTACTCATTCAAATAATTTACGACTGAAAACCACAGATGGCGTGCATAGTCTTTGCACTGGAATTTCGCAATCTTTAATACGGAAATTCAAATTTAATCATTTTCGATTACTCCAATATTTTGTATTATTTGTTCAATAGGATGTAGAAAATGTTTGTATTAACAAACAGGTAACATAAAATACCATATCTTTCTAAAATGTGGTTTGATTGATTGTAACTATAGTTAAGGAATTAAGATTTTGCGTAACATTAGCAATGTAAATTCGGAAAGAAAGAGTGTATTTGATATTTAAAAAATTGAAATGTACTCCAAAATCATTTATCAATCATGAGATTTGGTGGAAAGTGGTAAAATATTAATTACAAATGACATATCTTACATAATGGTTAAGGTAAACATATGAAAACAGATCATAAACTATGGAATTATTACTAACATTATTATGTTATATCGTAATATCATTTAGGTTACTCTAAAATATTATTTTGTTGTTCGTGTACCGCAATATGTAAACCAATATCTAGGGTTTAGTAAGACATACATCTTGCTTTGTGTATATTGATTTTCTATGTTAGAAACGTGCTCATTCGTCCATAACAATACAATAGTAACAGATTATGATGCACAAGCTAAATTATACAGTGATATCACAACTATTTGATCATATCGTATATCTGCAACGCTGCATGTACTGGATTTAGCTGTAGCATACGTCCGTATTCGTGTTTATAAAATCATGGATGATAAGATATAAAGTTTTTGAGAACTGTCACAATTTGTCTTTGTAATGTCAATTTAGAATTTAATTTTAGTGATACTAAAACGATGAAACGAAGCTTTAAAAATACCTTAATTTACGTGAATATAATTTTTCAACATCTTTAAATTAAGTTCTTTAACAGTTTCGAATATTTTGCAGGTACACACAGTAGAAAAAAGTAGTGAGTTTTAAGAGAAACGCAAGGCGTTTGATTTACCATTTTATGAATGGCATGATAATTTCAGGAGTTGATTCTATTAATATGTGAATACAACAAGCAAATAATTTTAAAGTATTGCTAATGATTGGGTATAGCTGTTAATTAAAATTTAAGAAAATTTTTACTTTGACCGACACTTAAATATTATACTAAATGTGACATATTTCGTCTATCAAATATTAGGTATATGCTCGGGAATAGTATATTTCAAACCAAGGGAGGAAAGTTCCGCAGGCAAAAATTATGTAATGTAATTGCCCAAGGCCTGCAATAGCACTTTCCTCACGTGGTTTGTATACGATTTTTTTCTAAGCCAGTCGAATTTTAACTAACTAAATGTCTAAAATTAATAAAGACATACCTGTGAGTGACATGATAGATGGTAGGCTTAATCTGTCAAATATTTTTTGAAAACTGTCAAGTTTGCACCGTTTTTCTAAAAGTGTTCAACATTTTAATTGAATTTAATACCTAATAATTTAGTAATTATCTCATTAATTGACTCGAATCTACTAATGTCGTATATCAATAATGTCACATATAAGATGTACAGTTTCATCATCCCAATGTCACTTACTTTCCGCCCTAGGGAGGAAAAGTACAACTTTCCTCCATCAAATGAGGGAGGAAAGTGGATACACTCCTCCCTGCTGGGAAAAAAAATAATTTACTACATTATCTAAAACTACTAATAAATACTAATACGACCCTGATAATTATTAGCTACTATTTTTATTGTTAATAATTTTCTCGTGTGTTTCACGAGTGTCGTTTTGACATTACAATCAAAGATTAAATTGAGTCAGATTATTAATGTCAAAATGATTTCTCGACAAATGACACTAAAACACAATCGGAATTTAGAAGCAATAAAAATAGTCGACTGTTTATCAAGGCATTATTACATTATTACTGAACATTTCCTTAAGCGGCGTTTCTACTCAAGCACCATTAAGAAACTTTTCATTTCTGTTGCTTCTTCCCGAAATGTTTTCAATGAGAAACATTTAGGCACATTGCGGAAACAAACTACAGAAATAACAAAAGTTTCTTAATGTTGTTTCAGTGGATACGCGGCTTAGCAGCTACTTTCGCGTTGCCTGGCAACTATTGATATATGGGATGTTGACTTTATTTATTTATATTTATTTCAAAATTAGAAATTAAATTAATTAGAAATTTCAACATTTCCGGACGATTTACCAAAAGCATATTTTTTTTTAGATTTTCGTATCAGTTAATATTTCTAAACACATTGTAATCGTTTGTGGGAAATAAAAGGGTTATACTATAGTCTGGTTCACGTTGAAGAAGAAGTATTATTCTTATGGAGACAGTCCCTAACGATGCCAAATCCATTTTAAGTACTTAATTTTTCGTATGTTGTCGCTCTGAACAACTTGACAAATTTCATGTTGATCCTTAGTAAATGTCAATCTTCTGAATTTTGTTTGTATTTATTGGTTATGTCTCATTAGTATGAAAAATGAGTAATATTGATTGTATTAAACCACATCCAAATACACAGCACAAATAGATTGTTTTATTTTCTGTTTTTATAATTATTTTCGGGAAAACATACATGGATTAATATGCTGTAATATGTTTACAAATATTTATAGAGGTATAGTTACAACAAATTTTAAAATAATTTTTATGTCGGATGACCAATAGGAAGATTAAATTAATTAATATAAATAAATAAATTAATTCTTCCGGTTCATCTTGCATTTCACCCAAACTCCATCGTCTTTCTAAACTGAAGTGGGGAAAATTAAAACCAAATACTATGTTATGTAATTATTATACCGTTGATATCATGTTTAATGTAGTTTTTGTCAATTCTCCACAGAAATATTGTCGTATCCTTGCTGCATTCGCAATCATTGTCCCGATATAATCTTTAACCTTCGCTCATGCCATCTCAATGGGATTTAAAATGCGCTGGTATGGTGACAATCTTAAAATGACCTACCCCAATTCAAGCAAATCGCGTTTCAATAAGCCTTCCGAAATGAAAATGTAGTGTCAACCTTTGTATAACCTGTTGTCTTTTTCAGCTCAGGGTAGGCTTTTTCATCGTGGGTATCAAGAGTATTAATAACGAAACCGTCTTGTTGTCAGCATGAATTGATGCATTACATTAACCACGGGCTTTTAGTGCTCTTAGACCAGTACTTGAGCCTTGCAGAAATCCTTGTCTATAGACGTACTTACTGTGCTATCAGTTCACACTTTTTTTATCAAGTGTCCAGTATTTACTCACGATTCATCTGTGGAAACAATACCAGGTATACAATCATGGTGACATCTTATAATATCACCACGGTCCATCAACATCACTTTCTTCCCAATTTTCTCGAATATAAAACCAATGTCGAGTAAGAACCTGCAGTGTGTACTTTGAAACAATGAAAAAAGTTGGGTGGAATATTTCTTAGGAAAAAGTTCTGAATTATACGTCTGACAAGTGTATATCATGAACACATGTTTATCATATACTTTCAAACAAGAATTCTTGCGCGTAGGTTTAAATTTTTCTGGATTTGCCACTTTCTTTGCGAACAAAATACACCACTCTTTTGCCGCAGTCATGTGCTTTACTTGTTTACTCCACACCCTTAGAAACATCCATATTTTTGCAAAGCAACTTAGAATCATTTTGCTTTTCTTTTGACGAATAGGCTTCGCCTTCGCTTGTAAGATTACATATTCCAATTCTACAGTTACATAATTTTTGTGTTATATGTGATTATAATAGTTAGCTGTTTTACTATTTAAATATTTTATATATTAAATGACGGTCGTAGTAGTTATTTATAAAAACTTGTTAACTGTTTAAAATTAATACGTAATAGAACAAAACTAGGATAAGCTCAAAATACACAGGATAATCGAAATTGACAAATTACATATATAGAATCGAATGATTACCGACTGCCACCAAATAATCTGGCAACAACCCCATCATAGAAAAAGATATATACATATAAACAAGCTATTTAAGCCCAATGTTATTCGTGTTACACTTTTATAAAATCATATTTAGAAATTGCTCATAGCTGGGTTGCCAACTCCACATCACCCAATTCTACCTTCGCGGTTACAAAATGTGACTACTTTTGCTACACGAAAAAGTGCTAAAGTCGCGGAAATGAACTTATTGAAATTTTTAACGGAACATATCGTTTCCAACGTTACTTACGGCCAATAAACAAGGCAATATCATTTCTGGCCGACGCACTGGACGCGCGCGTATATGGGACGCAATCACACATCAAATGTCAACTTCGGAACCGTGTTCACGTACACCGTACGATACAGAGACTAATACGCAGCGTGCGAGATGAGATGTATACCCTCACCGTCCGTCGACCAAGATGATAAGCCAGTTTAACGACATTTGCGAAACGAGTTTTTCCATTTTTTATGCCCGTCGACATCAGTAGTACCGGGGGACGGTTTTCCCGGTTTAATAATAATAATCATAAAGTGCGTACGTGCCCTGGACAGTGGTCAGTATCGAGAGCGCTGAAGAGACACCGGTGTAGTATAGGCGCTTTTAGGCGGCGCGGCGGTCAAACTGGTCCAGCATCGCCGGAGATAACAAAAAAAAAGCGAACGCACAGCTTCCGATGAACATCTGTCGTATTTGTTGCGCTCAAAAGAACTGGTTAATAATGCTAATACGGCCGTTACGTTTCGCTTTTCAAATTTTTATGAAATATTTACCTTACGTTGCGGACATTGTTAAACAGCTAATATTGCGGTTGATATACGTTGGCATTTTTATTTAAAGTGCAGATAATTTTTTGTAGCAATTTGATAATAAATAAAAGCAGAAGGAAAGACAAATTAATACTTTACTAATTATATTATATCTGGGTGAAAATACGCTTAACTAAATCGGCAAATCTTTATTTATTTTTCATAATCTGTCCACCGAATCCCTTTTTAGAATTTTAGAAACAAATAGGAATTTGCTTTTCACGCTGATGGGGATGCTATATTTAAGTAAAATCTATATGCATTCAGTGAAAATAATATACGTTGCGGTGCCATACCATTTTCAATATAGAGGATATTATCAACTTTCTTTTTTTATATACAAATTTTGATCTGATGAATTATTCATAGTATTAACCACCAAATTTATTAAATATACCAATAACGACTACATGAAGTTCAAACATTTCTAATACATATCCAAATGTTATTTATTTAATCTTCAATCTTGATTTTATTATTATTTCACTTTTAACTGGAAATTTTCGGTCATGGTATAGAAATAATACGTTCTTCTACAAAATATGTTCATTTATTCACGACGTTTCGTCAATTTGGTATTTAAATTTAAAGTGTTGTTGGAAAACGACGTTTCCATTTAAAATTATTCATTTTAGATAATTGAAAATTTATTGTGTTTTAATATATTTAATATTTTGTTATATATCCTATGGTAACAAAATAATATACCAGTTATGTTATGTTACGGGAAGCAAAATACACAAGCAGTATAGTATTATAAATAAATAGTTGATATAAGTACCTATCGTCAAGTGTGTACAGGTTGTAGCCTATATTTCATTTAGGCGCAAAATTAAAAACTTTACTGATCCAGATTGCGCCATGTATTTGTAAAAAAAGGTCATAAATTTAACCGCGTTTAGGGTTTGTTATTTTAGGGACGAAAATATTTAGATTAGATTCTCGATATTGGTTGAAGTAACAACGTATAAGCCACTCCCAGAAGGAAAAAGTTTTGATGTCTGCTCCGTAGGGCATGACATTAGAAAAGAGACCGGGTGTACAAAATAGTTCTTTTAGTTCTTTTATTTAACGTATATTTTGGGATATGGTAGGAATATTTAAGAATTAAACAAATATTTAAAAAGTAATTTATTAAAATATTTACGTTACAGATTTTTTTAAATCCTTTTTTAAAACATTGTCTTTTGTATTCTCCCTACAAACATGTAATTATGCTTAATGAAATACATGTAGGTACCATGTATGTTAATTTCATTTATATTTTATTTAAATTTTATTTTTTTATTAGTAATTGTAAAATTATATATTTTTGTTTCTTTTAAAAAAAGAACTTAAATAAAAAAAAATGAATTACTAAAAGTTCATAACAATTGGATATCAAATTTGACCAAACTTATTCTTAGTTTAGGGTCCAAATTCAGTTATTATAAAAAAAAATATCAATAATCGAAATTATAGCAAATATCGAAACAAATTTTAAAACTTTTAACTTTGAAACACAAAATGAAATTAGATGCGAACTGGTACCACCAAGGATTTAGAGTGACCAACTTTAAAAACAAAAATATAGGTAATAAAAATTAATAATTTTTTAAATTGTGGAAACGATTTACGAAATATGATGTATGTTAGTTTAACATACATCATATTTTTCACACGCTGAAAATTACGTAGAATTCATTTATGCAAAAAATATACAGTGTGTTCCATTTAAAAAAGAGATGGATCGCGACCTACTCTCATAACTAACGAGAACTAGAATCACAAACAAAAACAACACAGCTCACCTCTAAACAAAGCTAATGTCCATGCATATGATAAGTGTATTTCATAGAAATAACACGAGAGCAATGTGGTAGGTGGGTATTAAAGGTACTAAAAGATCAGACAACTATTCCTTTCGAAGTTAATTCACTTTGTAGTTCTTGTTAATTTAGTTTCCGAAATAAGCTCAAGTAATACCGTATTAGAAAATTTTGAGCTTCTAAATTAAATTTAAAATAAATTTAAGATTAATCATGAAAATTTTATGTGACGAATTAAGACAATTTTTCAGGACTGGTGATATTCTTTTAACAAATAAATTCTAGTTCAGTTAAGATACACTAATACCTCGTCCAACATTAAAAATATCTCAAAGGCGGTGTATTACAGGGATCCGCCCTTAGTCGCTATTTGTTTTTTCTTTCATTTATTTTAAAGATTTAGATTTAGGTTATTAATTATTTTCAACACAAATTTCGTTCTATTTGCGGACGATACTACGGCGTTAAATTTGGATTCCTAAGAAACTGGCCTCAACGCTATTATTGAAATCATGTACTCCGCAATTCCAGTTCCAGTTCCTTGGTTTTTACCAAATACATTGTGTATGAATGTACCTAAACTGCAGAGCCTAATGTATACAATTTATTTTTCTTTGGTTGAATCAATTATAGGTTATGGCGTCACTATTTATCGTAATGCCTTGGAATATTTAATCAATAAAATTATTTCTGTCCAAAGATTGATTTTGAATAATATGTCATCTATTGGACCAACTGGAATAGATTAGCTCAAAGAAAGAAAAATTCTCTCAGTTAAAAATTATGTATATTTCGGATCATAATTCAAAATTACTTCAAATTAAAAAAAATTGTAAAAGTTGAGCATGATGTGATAACTAGATCAATTAATGTTGGAGACCTATAAGTTGCCTTGTATAATAATAAATATGGACATAAAACCCTTAAGGTGGTAATTTCTGCTTGTACAATCATTTATCTCTAGAATTAAAGTCCTGCTCACCATCAATTCACTTTTAACCATAGTCAATTTTTCTCGTTTATAATATTAAAATACACCGGCAAATAGCGATTTGCTTGATGGATTGTTTTTATTTTTTAATTGTCAATATATTAGATACTCCTTGACTTTATTTATATTAATATTTATCTCTTTTTTCTGTATGGTATCTATCAATTTTGATTAATGGAACCACTAACAATAAAATTGTCATTGAGGCTAACTGACAACGATTTAAACAAATCCATAAGGTTACTCGGAGCTCTTATATTAGACCCCAAATTAACCTGGAACAATCATATTGATGAGTCTTTTTAATTAGATCACTCAGAAATAAACTGTATGTATATGCTGCTTATTCTTACTATGTCATTCTAGTCTAGAGCCATTCCTAATAATTTATACTGTAGATTTGAATGTAAGGGAACTTATGCAATTTTAAAAATCTTAGCTATACCAAATGTATATGTATTAGAATGTATTACTTATATGAGGGAAAACTTGGTTACTATACTCTCAATAATGATTATCATGGTTACTCGAGAGATAATGACTACATTAGCTTAATCTTGTCAATTAGTTAATTATTTATAAAAGCTTCTATTTTGTCGAAGAATATTTATCTAAAAAATTTAGTGATGTGATACGATACCATTAATACTTTACTTAATTTCTTGTTTGTGTAAACACTGTTTGTATATCATAAGCTGGGATACCCGGTACACCCATCTCGTTTTCCATCCAAGCATTAAATGCACGTGTTTCTTGTATTTTTGTTTGGAATTCATAGTATGGAATGTAAAATTTGTAGATCCCGGCTATTTTTTTGTAGCACACTGGTTTTTTGCTTGAAGGGTGTGGTTATTACCAGCGATAGCTGCTGCATAGGTCACCGAGGAGACCACGACAATAATGAAAGTCTTTCGTATAATTTCGTAACATGATATATATTGCACATACCAAGAACTGCGACTATTTTCGTAGCCTCTCAGGAGAGCTGCTGGATCTTACACTAAACTGTATGACTGAGCAAAGACATAGTGAACACAAATAAAGCATTGAATGTATTCATTCCCACTTCGAAACGCAATGCATCAAATATCCAGATTAATATCTGTCGCACCTTGGGTGAGGAAACTAATAATAGATAACAATACAATCTGAAATCCACCTAAGAACCGCAAAACGTATGAATAAATAAACCCCTAAGATTACTTCAATCGTAGATGCGTCTAAGGGATTTGGTTGTATAATGTATCTAGATAAGCAAACAAGGATACAGGCATACATACATAGATACATACCACTACTACACGCACTGAAATATCGAAGCGGTACGGCGCTAGGCTGTTTGCCATCGCCCCTAATATTCCGGAGCTTTGTGAATATTAAACTTACCCCGGCCGGTATTACACAACTAGAGATAGTTAACTTTAATGTTGATATTTTGTTTTCGCTGTGTGTGGCCGCTCTCCTATGTTGGTACAACTGTTATCGGCTTATCTATTCAATCGTGCGTAATCAACATAACATTAACGAAAACAATCTACTTTGGATTTGAATTTTGTTATAATATTATTATATTAAGTTTCTAATAAGCGTGAAATCTACACACAATCAGTTGGTTATATATACATTCCTATATTATATAGTCAGAAAAGAATTGCTAATATAAGCCGTGTTCACCCATTGTATTATAACGTAGGTCGTAGGCTATTCTAGAATACATTATTCATGTTAAAATAATTTTTCTTTACCTTTAATTTATAACATCCCAAATAGCTTTGTGTGTTGTATAATAAACAACCCAATATTCGCGCTATAAACGTTAAATAACCTTTTATATCTAATGCTGTTTATACCTTTGTACCTTGTATAATAACGGTAAAATATGCATGGTATAAAACGTTGAAATGGAGTTTATGATATACTAATTACTGGTATATTATCAAATAAATACTTTTGCGTTTATTATACTGGATGTAAATCATTATTAAGGGGTCATTCAACTATTTCATACCTTAAAAGTTGCTATTCAACGTCTACCCGCGCAGACATTCGGTCGTTTATTATATTATTGACATAAAATTAAACGTTTATTTAAAGTTTAATTTTAATAAAATAGATAAAGATAGGTGTTTAGGCCATATGGCATAAAATACTTTCGAAACTTCAAGTGTCACATTCAACATTTAAATTATATACATAATTATAGCCAAAGCAAAAAGATTCTTCATTACTGTTACATACTGTTTTCTTTTTTTTTCAAGAAAACCAGTTCTCTTGGTTGTTTAAATACTGTTATTGTTCCTCTATACTTTTTTTTTTCAAGATCTTACAATTTAAATTTCTAGAAAAGGTGCTAGATCCATTTTACAATAAAAATCGTTTTAGGGTTTGTAGCCTTTATTTTCTAACACAGTGTTAGTATTTCAAATAAATGTTATACGAAACTGGAGCGAACATATATGAGGGTGTACCTTGGGATAAAACTATTTGTTCGAAACGAAAAAAAAAATTACGTTAGAAGTTTTAGGTTGACATGGGTACTTATATGTTCTGGACTAACGAACATTTTGGTGGGTAGGACTTTCGCTTTGACCGTTAATTGTAAACATCGACAGTGTCAGAGAGAATAAAATGTATGTATAAATATAATGTCACAAATATATACTTAACTTAATAATAAAGCTTGAAGTTATATATTTGTATTATATATTTGTGACGTATCATATTAATTGTGGAAATATATTAAATTATAATACAAATTAGGGAAACCTACAAATAAATTATCAGTCTAAAATTGAGATCCGGATATCTGCATCCGAAATTATCCGGATGCTAGCATCCCGATTCACCATCCGAATCTCGGATTCGGATCCGAAAAGGTATAAATTATCGCCCAACTCAATATTAGTGTATACGCATGAATTACGTAGGTGTTCAACAATCCTTAATGATTATTGCTCCATATATACACATCTGAGGTTTCAGATAGCAGACTTGGGTTTGATGTTTCGGATAGTGGATCCGGATCTGACGTATCGGATAGCAGATTCGGATAATATTTAGATCCTAATATGTGGATAGTAAATTATCTGGATCCAAAGTTATCAGGATTCAGATAGCAGTACTAATCCACATAATTAAAGCCAAATCTATGCACATATGTCTGAGATAAATCACTAAATTACATATTTTAATCTTTTGGAATTTGCGTATACTCATAAAAACCTTTCTTTGACGTAAAGCTTGCCATGATTGTAAATCAATTTAGCAGTTGATATCGCCATATTTGTTTTCAGGGGCTTACTCTCTCTTTCGCCTGGGAGCAAGAATCACTTTCTTGCTCGAAGTTCAATGAATACGGTGTAATATATCTAACAAACATTGGACTTCTACTTTTTTGATTCAGATCATTGTAATCTCAACATGCACGTCCCCAATTTCTTGCATTCTGACCCTGCAAATAGCTAAAAATAATCAACCCACTAAGACCATTAGGTCATCATTGGAGGTCAACTTAATGACTAAAATTAACAATTGCGTACCCAGTTATCAATAACTAAGCTACTCTAAATATTTTACCTTAATATTGTTAATAGTTTTAGTCAATATTCGACTAGAGACAAAGGAATGTTCGAACAATTAATACAAAAAAAAAAAAATAGAAGAGTAACCTTATATTCAAATTCGATTAAAATTGAGCTGGTTTGGTGACGTAATTGCCTTGAGCTCGAAAAAATATAATACAGCATCTCAATATTTAAGAATAGTGCTCCAGTTTTATTGCAAGTCAATAACTAAACTACTTTAAATATTTTACTGTATTACAGTCAGTGGTTTTGTTCGACGAGGGTCCAAAAGAATATTCAAAAATGATCAATAGAAGGCTAGATACAGAAAAAAAGTTTGAATTAGAAAAGAAGTACTTCCTAAAATGTCATTTTACATTACGTGGGTAACTTTATTAATATTTGGATTATATTAGAACCGGAGTATTTTATTTAATTTTCACTAAGGTTTTTTCAGAATTATTGTGATCAATATAAAATATGCTGTCTCACATATTTCACATCTTTGAAAGCGACTTCTCCGTTCATGCTCGTGGATTTTCCAACAGTAGGTATAGAAACCTTACTAAGGTATTGGAATGGCCCAGAGTGGGTGTTACAGTTTTCCCTTGGTTGAAAATTGAAGCCTTTGCCAGAACTAACGACGTTCTTATGTAGATTTATTGTTCAGTAATCCACCAGTAGCCCTATTTTCATCTTCAGCAGTCTTCCCGTCTTTATTGAGGTGTTTCTCTTTGTTCTTTCAAAAGCTAGTTCGCCTGTCTTTGTCGTTTCCTACGTTTTTTTTTTGGACACTCTTATCCATACCTCAATGTACTTTACTATTTACGGTGCAATAATGGTGTAAGATGAACCGCTACAGTGCGAAAGACATTTCTGATCTCGTAGTTATTTCGTTTACCGATCTCATATTTAGACAAGTAATAAGAAAATAATGTTTTGGGATTATAATTCATAATTGAAGGATACCTAACCTTTTATAAGTGTTCATTAATAAATATCCAGTTAATTCTTGCCAGGATTAAAATAAATTATATACTTAATTAACTTGTAATAGCCTTTGACAGGTATCTCAATTAATTAATCTACAATCTATCCGCTCTTACAACACCCTAGGAAAATTTAACCTTTGTGAATCCGGCTACTACGATTTCGAACAAAGTTTAAAAGTTAGCTGTGTAAGTCCGTCTTCAACCCGGCCTTTCTCTGGACGGATTCCCTTGCGATTATTATAAAAGGAAGCCATGTTAGGGGCGGAGTCCGTTAAGGACCTCCCCAATAACCCTTGAACGTCCTAGCTTTTTGCAAGTAATGTGGTAACTGGCGCTGCCGTTCCGGCGGGGGAAAAAAGCGAAGCAGTTTTGTGGCGCTTTTAAAATTTTTAGTTTCACTACCTCATGTCAGATGGCGACTGCAGATAGAATTTTTTAATGTTTGATGTAATATTTTTTTTAATTCGTATATCTATAATAGAGGAATGGACAATAAATATTGATACCTATTTTAAGTTTCGGTGTAACATTTAATTTCCGTGCGATAGATGCAATGTTTGTTTATCTATTGTGATTTAAATTAAACTGAAAATGTATATATTATATTTTAAGGTTAATAATAATATTTATTAATTATTAAGATTCCCTTATTCCCAAAACTTGAATTTTCCAAAAAGAAATCTCTAGAATAATTATTTCATACAATATATTAAATCCAATTCGTTTCTTGATTTGATGCATCCGTGAAAATATAAGATATTCTTGTTTATACTCATGTTTTCCTGATAATATTACATGGGTTAAATATTTAATATTATAATAAATTTATTAACCAGCTCACATATTAAAGTAATAATTATGCCGTTAACATACATCATTCGAGATTATTTTGAAATGCCTTTCGCTAATACCATTAAGTATGCATAGATTGTTTTATGCAATATGCTAATCCTAAAGGCCACTTTACAGTTGGCAATTTTTTGTTGCGTGCAATAAAAATAAATGCCAATATGTATTTATATATAAAATATATATATATAAGAATAAAAGCTTCCCACATACTAGAAACAGTATTTGGTGGATATATTTAAAAAATAATGACATATACTCAAGCGTTTATAATGTTTAAGAATGTAATTTGACTAATATTATGTGTGAATATAGTTATTCTAAAATAATTGTATGCAAATAAATGTCATTGGATCATTGACTTGGTATTTTTTTTCTTTTTTTAAATAATAATAGTAATCTTAATATTGCTTAAGAGCCTATTTGGGAAAATAGCAAATAGTGGGTTTTGTATTTATCCTTTTTTGGTTAAATTAAAAGTGTGTTGATATTAGCATATGCAGCGTTTCACCTTACTAAAAAAATCATCAGCGCTACTGGTCGATCTAATGCATTATACGGAAAATCCGTAGGTATGTATACTTAATCTGTAGAGGAATAAATGAATGAGAATTTAATTTAAAATCGAAATCTCAATAATATTGTGAAGATAATTGCTGAATTTCCGATCTATAACTACAATATACATCCATATAAGAATACAATAATTGTAGGGCTACGGTAAGCCTCTAAACATGCTTTAATACGGCGTTAAAAAATTTCCATTCATTTATTCATTCACATTAATTTTTTTATTTTTTATTTGAAATTAATTCCTTTAATTTTTTTTTTTAATTAGTAAACGACATAAAATAATTTGAAATAATTAAAAAAAAAATCAATGAAATCTAAATATATGATGCCCTGCCAATTGTTGAGTAAAAATCGTGCGTTTATGGAGGATTTTTTAAACCGAAGAAGATTATCGCTGCTTCAAAATTCTTTATACTTACTAAAAAGATACGTATTTCTAATCAAAACAATTTGAAAACGGATTTGCAGCAAGTTTCATACTTTTCAAAACTAATTGAAGTTCACACCAAGAGAATTTTTTTTGTAGTTATTGATTGAAATAATAAAAATATAGCAGCACCAATTGTTATTTAATCGCAATTTTTAATTATTTTAAAAAGATCTTGCAGCATGTTTCGGCAATCTGCTATCTTTAGGTAGTTTGATATAGCATTAATTAAGCAACATACTATATTTTCATTACTAATTACATTCAATCTTTGGATAAAATGAATAATTTTTGCTTTGTTAACTGTTAAGCATTGATCTTGTCATTAGATAGTCAACTGAAGAATGTTGAAAATGTTAAATTAAACTTGGAAAATGCTATTAAATACGCAATAGCAGAACAAAACGAAAATATGCACATGCATAGTCTGCGCAATTCGAAATGCATCCTCAGAAGGTGCAATAAAACAGCACAGACGTTAAAAGTGATATTCCTATATCTTGAAATACAACTAGACATGTATTGAAATTGCCATTATTTTTTGGCTAGATATCGTCTTCTATAAATAAACTACGCACCAAAAAAAAAATTGCAACACCTCGAAGGAGGTCAGCTACAAAGCTGAAATCTTAATAGAACAACTGGCTGCATGTAAAAAGTCGCTGATCATCATTGGTTAGAAATTCTTACAAGAAGAAGAAGTAGAAATTCTCCCCTGGCTTGCTCGTTCTCCAGATTTAAACCCGATCGAGCATGATGGGTCGCATATCCCACAATGCCATTAATCATCCCATTCAGAGCATGCACTGTTGAAAATTTTAACACTTTTTTGACTAATTTAATAGTCAGGAGAGGTCCACACTCTTTTCGTGTTATTTTGTCGAGAACTATAGAAGTTTAAATTTGACGAGCAAAGAATAGTCAAGTATTGTCTATTGCTAAGGGGTTATTTTGTCCAACTGACACGTGGAATTATAAAGATGTTGAAATTTTTTATGCCCACTGGAATAAACGTTTATTACCACGAGGTTACACTTTGCAAGTCAGTCACATTTGGTGGTTTGTTTGGATATGTTAATACGGAGAATCAACACGAAAACCAGATACACGTGCAATGCAGGTGGTGCGTATAATGCAATACTGTATTAAGAATAGGTGGGGTTTCTATATTTCTATCCGAGGGAAAAATTCTGATTGGTTGACGCTTCTGATCTCTATGTCTATGTCTAGAAAAATAGTCAATCCTCATATCTGAACAAAGAATTCACCCACGAATTCTAGTAATTTTGTTGTATTAAATACGCGTAGTCAACTCGTCTGGGCAAAGTTTTGAAAAATCAACACTAAAATATTTGACTAGCGCAAAATTAACGCCAACACCGTAAAATTTTCAACAGTGTGCTTTGCAGAGTTAGACAGTGCATAAACAATCGTGAGGATGTGATATTTTATTGATAATTTTTTGCTGATTTTCTGTTTTTTTTTTCAATTGTTATGATTTACTACTAAAATTTGCCAAAGTTTCAGCTTTATGATTCAGCTCCTTCAAGGTGTAGCATTTTTTTGGTAGTTTATATTTTCTAGCATTAATATGACAAAAGTATATTGTAGTAGAAAACTTAGCAAATCTTTATATAATAAATATTTTCTAATAATAAATTAATTTCATAATTGTTCCTAAAATATTTCCTCCGTTACTCTGTATTGTACTCTTTTGCGTTTGGTGGTACATGTTTCAATAGTTGATCATACTTGTGTGCGCACATTATATGTGTCTTGCAGAAACTCTGTACTAGTGCTTTAGAAAAAATGTAGTTTTATTCACCTGTAGCTACATGGCCAATATTTTGAACAAAAACCAAAGAATTAATGAAGCGAATTCCCAAGGTTGCCTTCACGTATACATTCCATGAAGGACAGGAACAAGCAGTTCTGTTCAGAGCGTGACTTCTATAATTGTCTACATTTTATATTTTAAATAAATAACTTATTGTAATAATGTCTTTTCCTAAATAGTAAATTGATTTATATACCAATAACATTGCTATCTTTTATTCTCGTGAAAGCAATGTGAAAGATTACTTAATGCGCAAACGCTGTGAATAGAATAGATTGCTTGAACCCGTATTTATGAAAGCGCACGATTTAGCGCGAATGATAGCGAAGGTCTCGTTCTTAAAACTCTCTGTACAGCAAACTGGATTTGAGCGATTTGCTTATCCATCTGATTTCGGCATTATCAAATACTTTGTTAACATTAACATACCTTTACATATCTGCAAATTGTTGGGAGATAGAGTTCATTTTTAATCACCAGCGTATCGAATATTGATGCAGAGATAATCTTGTTGACATTTCGACCTAGACCATAATATGAAAAGAAAATTGATAAAAATTCTAATAACTAAAATATATCCATCTTCACCCCGTAGAGGGTAATCCAATTATACACGTCCTCTTCGGATAATTTAGCCTAAAATTGAACTAATGTTAATTTTTATGCCCGTACAGTAGGTGCCGTAGGCGTAGGTGCCGAATCGATGGCGGTTCCGTCTCTTTATGAATTAGTCGACAGTGAGGCCGTTAAATTTGCGGTATGTATAATCCGGTTCGGTAAAAAATCCTAATTTAAGTTCATACGTACCTGACTGGCTACCGGATAGGTGGTAACCGTTGTTGTCCTTGAATTATCGGTTTATTTTTGTATGCTAAATGAAGGACGTATTGTAGTCTAATTGTCTAAAAATACGAAATAATTGATCTATTCTTTTTTGATGATTGAATGAAATGAATAGGGAATAATAAAATTTATTTTGTAATAGAATATTCCTCATTTAACTTCTGATATTCTGACGTTGGATCTGACGACAAGAGATAAGCTGCTTCTCTTGTAAACCGCTAGACTTAGCAGGATTTTATAATTTATATGCTGTTAAAAAATTAAAATACAGATTATTGTCCTATTTACGATTTTCACAACAATTCAGTGGCTACTATTAATTAAATATAATTAGAAACTACATTTTCTGAAAATCGCTGATTCTAAAAAAAGCGTTAGAGATAGGTATAAGAACACCTATAGCTTTTCGATAGAGGATTCAATTCTACATCACATGGTGTAAAAATATACAGGGCGTTCCATTTGAAAAAAAAAATACTTTTAGTACTAAGAAGTTACCCCAAATTAACCCTAGATTATGGGATACTTGTACAATTTTGTTTACTTTTCATTCCTGGTTAAATAGTAGAGGACCCATACTCTCCGCAGTCAACATAAAAACCCTATCTTTTACGGTATACCCGTTATACGCATTTACAATATCATATTTTTTTTTGGGCTTTTTTCACAAAAAACCAGAATAACCTGGAAATGGTAACCGATAGGTAAGTAGATGTTTTATAAAATGGGCTTTAAAATTCCTAGCGAAACCTAAAAATGCACTAAAAAATATAGGTTTCTATTTAAAAATATCAAAGTTGGCCACGACTCTCCATGTTAACCGGAAAGTGCGACATAGATGAAATTATAGAGATAATAGCCAACTATGCTTAACCCCAAAGGTTCAAAATCTAGATGTCATTGCAAAGTCAAAAACTTGTAATGGACGCGTTCCGTGAATCACCCTACACAGGGTGTGTCAAATAAAAAAGTAAATTTTGCTTGGGTGTTAACTACACGACATATAAAGCACAAACCCGCCGAAACCGGATTTCATCATTAAAAAAAAAAAAAAAGTAAAATTTAGAGCGAAAAATTCTTTAGTCCGGGCCTGATGCAAGGAAACATCATGTTAAGCACCCGCTAAACGTGGTATTATGTATAAATACATTGCACTCATTCAGTATTATTCTTAATGTATGCCGTAAGTTCATTTAACGTCATTCTGAATAAATAAAGGCCAATCGGCTAGGTGTGCCTTGTAAAAATAGGAAAACTGAGGCATTTTATACAACAAACATTCCTTATTTGTTAAGAGCATTCTACGTAAGTCTACAAAGTATTATTTTGAATATCCTGGTAAGACGTTCGAGTTTCTCCGGATATGCGACTTAAGTAGTAACAAAAAACGTAAATATTTTTCTTTTGCTTTGTCGAATCGAGAGTTAGTTGTTACTAAACGGTGCCACATGAATCTGAGTTATTTTTTTTTCGATTTATTTAATCAAATAACGCAAAATGAATTGAATCGAATTACACAGAAATAAATGTAGATACAGAAAATTTGCAAACACGTTTTTTTCCTATGATGTCGCGCGAAAATGAATCTATACATTCCCGCGCTTTTGCCGATGCATCGAGCTTCGATTTTCTTTATATGAAATCATGATGGTCCTGAAAAGGAACGTTTTTTCGAGGCGGGAAGAATTCAAATAAAATGTTCGAAGTGGCTTGCACTCCAAGCGGCGATCCACACAAAACTAACAGCGGTAATGGCTGAATGATAGTGGTATGTGGGGGTACACTCGGGACAGCATTTAGGTTTGGCCCAGGTGCGGCTCTAGCCCACGGTATTTATAAAATTATTTTTTCTCGTTAATGCTTACAGATAGACCCTCTATGCAAAGACTTTTTGATCGTATATGATTACAGCTGCTACATATTATTATATTTACCTCTATATCTGATATACCCTGTATATAGATATATGTTGACGGCAAATAAAAGTATAATACGAAAATAGAACTTCAGTAAAAAAAAAAACATTAAAGTTGCTATTAGTTTAAGCAGATATGTGTAAAATTGGTAGTGTTTTGCGCAATGTGTAAGTACCTACTTTAGACGAACTGCGCGGGAGATTTAGCAGTTTCTAACGATCTTAAATACGCGGATGTATTGTATTAAGATCGGAGTGCTGCTCTGCGGCGATAATCTGCATTTAGCAGAGTAACAGGATCAACTATCGGTAGGCGTTCTCATTGTTTTCAATACATAAATCCGTTGCTGAATCCGCTTTCCATGCAGCTGAGTTTCTCTGTGTGGCGGTAGTAGCGGCGGGTGTTTTATGGCTTTGTTTGTTTACTCCGGCATATTAATTGGTAATTATCATTCGACTGCCTACCGTTTGCCACGTTTGCAATTTAAGTTGGATGTGGCGTACTTACGTGTGTATACACGAAAAACCGACAGATGGAACTATGGCGTATGCTGTTTAGAGGAGCATGTGCCTCTCCGTCATTTTGTGTTCTTGTGATCCATCGTTCTTTACAAACTGTATAACTAGTTTTATGACATCCACGTACATATTATTTCTTCAATTTTGAAACTGAGCTGGTTTAGATAACATTATCAATATTAGAAGATTAACAGTTCGGCTAAACCAGCAAAACCAACTATACGCTGCTTGGCTTACGGGTTCGAACCGCGTCCTGGATCTTCCTTTGGCCGACGTTTATAGGCTGGAAACTGGCTACCAAATCTAATTCAACTCTGTCCAAGTTGTAGTCCGTAATCCTGTAGACTCGAGAATGCGTTGAAATCGCATAGTGGGATGATACAAGGGACACATAGATACACAGGCATTATTTCATAATAGATTAAATGTATTCGAGTGGCGACATCTCTGAAACTCGCTGTTAAACGTGTGAACTCCGACAGCCAATCAACTGGTGGCATTTACAAGATAAGGACATGTTTCGAATGCAACCAACTAAAAAAAATACGTGAAATGTAAAAATGTTTCAGCGATCTGCTGTGCCATCTTACGAAGATCTACATATACCAAAGATAAGTTAAGGTATTAAGTATTAAGGATTTTGTGCATTTTTTAAAATCAATAAATTGGTTTCGTTAGGTCAATTTGCGTTTAAAAAAAAATCTTTTACGGCACTTTGATACAGAAAAGCGCGGGTACAATGAAGCGTATCAATATACCCCGTAACTGTATTTAAAGCGCCCCAACATAATTTGTAAAAATAGCCTTAATGATTGGCACATTCGAAATATTGTAAGACTTCATTTATATATAACAGAGCTGAACTTTCAAAATCAGCCTACTTGGAATTTTACAACCGAAAACATCACAAGCAGCTTTTCGAAGCCAGAAATTTGGCCATTCAATAGACTTGCGTTTGGGGACGATGATTTTGTACTTATAGAAATTTTCAGTGGGAGTTCCCGTGAAGAAAATAAAGAAAATAGCCAGGAAATAGATTTTCTGGACCTTTTCAGCAGTCAAAATGATGAAGTTATTGAATGAAAGTTGTGACAGAGTCTAGACTCAAGTAGTCTCTTTAGACCAATCTGATATTGCTACATCTGTGAACGTTATTCCTTCTCCTCACCGCTTCAAATGCTGGTCTGTCAGGCTTTCAGACTAATAATGATATATCTAGCGACCATATCCGAAGAAGGCTTTGAACGAAAAGACATCTAAAACAGGAAAAGAAAAGGCAAGGGTTTATACTGATACGCCAGAAAAGAGTAGCCTACAAATGTTACATAAAGAAAAGGAAAGAAAGCGATAAGTTAAATTGATGAAGCAGAGAGCAAAGGAATTGAAAACGGCAAATAATTTACTGGGACTTACTGAAACTAAATAAAAGTCTACTTTCATTTGAAGTCAATGACAGATTCTGATTTCAGTGAACACGAGTCGATGAAATTAAGTAATAGCAACGATGATGAAGAATCTGATCCAGAAGTAGAGAAGAATATCACATTTCTAATCCTGAAAATATAAATATTGGGGATTTCCTTCTTATCAAATTTGAAAAAAAAGAATATGTAGTTCATTATATGTGCCCAAAGTCATTTCTAAATACAATTTGACTTACCATCAAGTGTGATATTCTAGAAAAAATTCCAATGTTTTACGTTTTGTGCTTTCAGATGTAGAACACAAAGCAAGGGTTAATTTTACATTTGTCGTCTTACACTTGCCTAAACCATATTTTTCGAAAAGCACAGCTCGTCATATCATCTATGTATAGTTCTCAGTTGATTTAACTGCATACAATGTGCAATAAAAGTGGCATTAAGTATATTAGTATAAGTATTAAATTTGCCATTTTTGTTAGGCTGTTACGAGTTATTTGCGATTGTTTTTTACTTTGTGAGTTCTATTTAGTTCATATTTTGAAGAATAAACATATTTTAAACTGTTAGTTTTGTTAAGTAACAAGCATTATTTCGATAAAATGTAAGGTTGATACATGGTACAATTTAAATCAATTTCATACAATTTCCACTCTGTATTAAAGTGGTGGGACAGAATGATTCAAATTCGTACTTTTCTTATTCTTTGACAACCTATACAATTCTTTCTTTTGGCATTATAATATTATATATTTAACTATACGTCGAGGAGAAAATAAATTATAAATATTGTTTTTTAATTTTTCAGCATCAATCTGCCCCACTTCTCCCAAACTGGTGACTGGTGACGGTTATCTTTTGACAAGACCTGAAGAGCCTTCCTTCCATGTAAAGCCGTCCCTGTGTGTAAGTTTTTCAGTTTCAACTCAACAGCAGCAGTAACAATAGCCTTGAAGATATCTCGCGATTGAAAACAAAACATCAAGAAGATCCAGGACGCGATCTCAACTCGGAAGAAGGGTGTAGTCATTACGTGCAAAAAAGTATTATAAACAAATTTATACGCATTCTTGGAGAGGTTTAGAAATTTTAGGGATTGATCGAAGGGGGTGGTGTACAGGGGCGCTTTGTTGTTTATAGTAGGAATATTGAAGTATATAATAGAAAGTATAAATTAGGGAGCCATTGCAATAATTTTTAGGCAGAATTTTTTGCAATAAATTAGGCAGCGCGTTAAATTAGGCGCGAGTGGTAATTTATGCGGGACGTACGACTTATAACTGATAGCTTTGTTATAAGTCGTATGTAGCTGATCTGTTCTAGAGGCGTTAGGGAATTTAAAACTGATTTGTTATTAGATACTTGAGATATGTTACGTGAGGGCCGTGTAAAACTTTTTTGACTAGGGCTCACGTAGGTACAATGGGTAAGATGGCGCTATGATTAGATATGTGTTAATTTCGGCTGCCGTAGTTTACACACATACTTTGCATCTGTTAGCGTTATGGACTAAAGCTACTCCATTAAAAAAAAGTTTGTGGCTACTTGGTATGATCTGAAAATATTATATATCATGTTACACAATAAATGCTTGATTTGATATGAATACCATCAGTTTATTTACATATACTAGGGGATTTATTTTGAAATTACTTCATCCCACTCAAATAAAAAAGAGGCATGTACTCCAAATGCTTGAATAAAAGCTTTACTTATTTCACTTTTTAAATAACATACAACATAACTTTTGTTATATATTTCATAGGACATTATGTCTAAATGGGAAGGAGGGTTAATTAATCATAGTGCAAATCAGTTTCAGTCGGCCTCGTATTTTCAAAAATAAAATATATATTCATTTCTAAACATAAAAAGAAACACCAGAGAAAATAAAAATATATTTGCAAACATGGGGCATATTCAGTGGAGCATAAAATTTTATTAAAGTTGCTTTAAGTGTTTCACACCTTCATATTATGTTGAAACTAAAAACAAGATACTAGAAAGAGTTGGTAAATCGGTTAACCAAGGTAATGACTACGAGAAAAAGACTTAAAACTGTGACGCTGACAACATTACACACTTTGAAATACCTTGCAAACTTCACTATATCGGACGCAGGTTTCAATAGCAAAGTCATTAGTAGAGTGGTCGACTTTCATCTGCAGGCCAGATTAGTACTACTATGAATATTCGGTATATATAATCCCCTTACCTTAAGTAGCAGAAATTGTATAGGATTGCTGAAAAGTTTGTAGCATTAAGTGTTTCAAGATTTTTCTTACTAAACCGCATTCATCGCCCTAATAAAACATGCTTATATTATACATCTACGCATGTAACACACACGCATAATTAAAATAATCCTTATAGGTAGGTATAACGGATCAGATGCACCACTACCAATGTGTAGTTCGATTTGTGCCAGCACAATAACTGTTTATCGCACACTGTACAAACTATATTTGGCACCACCATAAGCAAATTCTGGAAATCGCGATATATATTTTTCTATATATGAAACAATGGTCGTTTTCTGGGATTTTCTACACCCGACATTTATTACATTTACAATGCGTAAACGTTAACAGAGAATTGTACTATCTCGCATCAAGACTCGACTAAAACTGATACTAGATACACGAATCGGAGGGAGTGATTTTACTGCCTTGAAGATATACTATGGCTAAACGTTCTGCATAGCGCGAGGCGAGCCTTTCGTTTCTCTTGACTTAATAAACTGTGAAAGCTGGAATTTAAAATATTTAAGTCCTAATGCATTAAAAAGCGTGTTGTATTTCTTTCTATTCCTATTTTCAACTAATTTTATATTGTCTATTCTATCATTCTCTTCAGGCATGCGTAGAATTACGCTAAATTTAACGAACTTTCTAAATTTAATTGTAGGATGAGTTACATGCTCGTTGTAACGTATTTGAGTGATCTCTTAGTTGTCCAATATCTGCTTGATAACAATCTATATATGATGCTTTATGAATTCTTTTATTTTTTTAACTATAAGGTATCTACTTGATCTTTCAAGTTTACTAAAATACTTTTGAGACTGTTTTTTGAAGTAGGAACAATTTCTAAAGAGATTGACAAAATTTCAGCCTTTAATGAATGTTCAGAAGATGCTGTATATAATATCATTGAGCAATATCAAATACATAAACAATTATAATTGTTTATGTATTTTGATTCCAATAATAACATTGGAGCAATATCGGCATGGCAATGAAATCAAAAGGAAAATGAACAGCTTTGAAATCCTAATTAACTATTCCTCCAGCAGCAAGAGGATGCCTACTAGATCACTCTCCTCTCCAACTGGTGATAATCGGACTGCAAGAACTACCAAGCGACAGATATGCAGGATTGGGACATAATAACATTGTACATCATGTGGAAGTTAACTTTTTGGGATTGAGATCAGACCAAATAATTTCGACATATTTATTTAACAGATAATTCGATGTGGAAATCACGGATCTGCTAAGCTGGAATCAGTATAGCTACAGAGGTAGGCTCGGGGAATTGATCCGTTTCACAGACGGATCAAAAACCATGAACGGGACTAGAGCTGGAGTTTATAGTAAGGTGAGAAACATAATGATGATCTTTCATTTAGGAGAAAATGCCATGACCTTTCAGGCAGAGGCTAATATGCAATTGTGCAAATGAAATGAGGGCTTATAAAGCAAGCGGATCTATATTGTAACAGATAGCCAGGCGATACTGAGGGTACTGGTTACAGGTCTTCTTACAGGGCACTGAGCACTGAAAGGGCACCTACGGAAAGTTAGGATCAATATTGGAGATGGAATGGTTATCACATTCTGTGCGAATGCGAGGCTTTGGACGCAAAAAGATAGGCAATTTCTGGCAAACCAAAAATGAGCCCAGAGGATTACTTTAATCAACCAGCCAGAGACCCGAGAATGGCTGATGGTAAATAGTATTAGAAATGGAGACCAAATACAAAAAGCCAAGCGGCTGTAGTGTTTCCGAAGACTTTAGATCAGACTGCTTTCATAAAAAAATATTTTGGAATATATAATGATATAATAATTTTAATAGGTGTTACTGAAATTCATATGGACTGCTGTGTAAACTTAATAAATAGTATTGTATTTCAACAAAGTTATCTTATTATTAGTATTATTCCAGGATCCTAAAACACAAATGCGTATAGAAAACTGTAACACAATATCTTCATTATCCCCATAAATATCGTTAATATATTTCCGTTAGCTATTTTAACTTGAAAGGCATATGCGGAAACGTAACTTAACAACCGACATTAAAGAACTCATCCTCGACGTTTCCCGTGAAACGTTGGATACTCCGAATAACACATTTCATAAAAGAGATAAAGATAAGTTGCAAAGTTTCGCGTCTGCTCAGCCCTTTGTTCCTATTGTCTTGTCGATTTTGGATATACAGCATCGCCGTAAAAGAGCGAGTCTCCCTTGGTCGACTGGCTATTCGGTCGTTCGTTGTTGCGCCGTGCATGAATAGTCGGTTGTGTAAGGTTTAACGTCGTCGTATGTACGCGCTCTCGGTGTACAGAATGAGATTTTAAGACTCGTTCCGCGATGAAATGAAGGGTGGGCATAGGTGCCCAAGTCTATATAATTTTACGGCAACGTACCTACAGTGAGTACCTACCTTACACACGTATTTAGATAAACACCGCCAGAGAGCCCGACATAGACACATATAAGCGTCCGCATCGAGGGTGTAAGTGTATTCAGTGGATGCGGCGATGATGACCCATAAATAGAGAGGGGACAGGCGGAGGGTGGTGGTGGTAAGGGGATGGTCGGTCGTCGGTACCGTCCGACACGAACATTATCAGATACGGTAAGGGCGGAAATCGCCCGTTCGACCTAAGAGTGTAATGAGGCGAAGGGGTTGGAATTAAGAGCCCCGGGGCGTCAGGGGTGCGGGTACGGGTTAGTACAAGACGGGTCCGATCAATACTCGGGCTCAAGACCTCAAGGATCCATCTGGCTCCTTTTCAAGGATCCTTAGGTGCGCTCCTCTGCGATTCAATCGTCTAGCGGCGTTCCGCTTTCGGTCCGTGTATTACTCTCTCGGTCCTCTGGTGTTTAATGCGAGCGTGTGTGTCTGTTTGTATGTGTAGATGTTGGATGTTGTTGCGAATTTAATGGCGTCGCTAGGACTGATGTTAAATTGGGAAGCTTGAATGGGTAGAGAGAAATGCAGACGCACGGGTTTATTCAGCGAAGATTATCGAAATTTTACCACTGTCACCATGGTAATATCGAAGAGATGTCCAAGATTTTTATATATTATCTTCATTCAACTTTACTTCGTTTAAAAAACAATTATTTATTTCTATGCAACCTGTTATTCTTTTCTATAAAAATACGTAAAGTTATTTAAGTTAATTTAATCTCTTTTTGTTTCTCAACAACTATACAATACAAAGACGCAAGGACAAGAAATTTTACTTCTGTAAAATCCTAAAGGCGGTTTAGTTGAGCAAGAGCATCTCTACTACTCTCTGCTTTCAAACGTTATTCTTACAAATAACTAATTAAATTATATAAGTCAGTATAACAACATCGTTAATTTAAAAGTTAGCGGAGCGTGTGTGGTGTGCCGTAGCGCCCGGTGCTGGGGCCAACGTTATTTTTAATATTTATATTGACTTGGCACATTTTGCTCACCCAATACATTTTCGCTGACGATACTTCCCTTACCATGCCTCATCAAACTAACATTAACATATTTATTAATAACAGATTTCTTTTGCTCTATTCCAAAATTATTTTTTTGGGGGTTGTTGTGGATGCCGGCTTGGGGTGAGCCGGGCACGTATAGGCGTCTAGGAGCTTATCATCTTCTTGCTAAGCTCTTAGAGTCATAAGATAGAACCTTGCTGAGCATGGTGCAAGAACAGTATATTTTGTCTCTCTTTGAATTACCCGTGCGACTGTGTCTTCCTTGCTGGAGTTTCACCACTACATTAGAAATTTTTTAGTGGAGTGGACGGCAGAGCCCACTGTCGGCGCTTGTTTGTTTTTCATAAAATTCTTACTTTATATTCTTTGATTATTTATGAGTCACTGAGTATTGTGTATAAACAGAAATTATAATACCCTTACCTGCATTAATATAATCTTGCAAAGACAGACTTTGTCACTTAGTTAGTCATTTTATTTTCTCTTTATTGTTTTTCTTTTTATTTTGACATTTCCTATTATGTACTGCGTACTTCTTTGAAATAAAGTACTTACATACTTACTTACTTACAGACACTCTTCGTAAAAAAAATCTGTTTATTAAAAGGGTTTCTCTTAACTCAACTCTTACTTTCTTTCTATCTTAAATGCATTTCGTTATAAACTGAAGACTGTATTTCTGGAGCAAGTATTCTACTCGATGAATTTATTAAGTATAAATTTTAAAAAGTTCTCTCGCTGTAAACGCGTATTTGTGAAGTTTACAGTACATGTGTTTTTTTGTGTATCCTTTTGCATTTGTTTTACATTTACATACGCACATTCTATTTAATTGAGATAATTATTTTATATTGTTAGTTTTTCTTGATTACCACTATTTTAAATGTCAGACAACATTATGTTTAATGGCAATATACAATTTGAATTAATTAAGAACGCCTGTAGTACACTTAACCTATAATTCTATATTGCAATGAATATTATGAAATTATAACAAACTAAACATCAACAAGAAAATGGAATTACTCTAATGCATGCATTCACGTTACATCCGCAATTACTGTTCACAAAACAATAAAACATACTCGATCCGCTAATTCGAATTAAAAGGGCGTCAAACTTGGTGTTGTTATATTGTACGAAAACAATCATTCGCAGAGCAGTTAAATGTATAGCCGGGGTAATAAGATTTTTATCTGTCTGTGTGAAACTTAATCTTATTCCAAAAATAAAATGACTCTTTATAGACTAAAATTCTGTGATACTGGTTTAATTAGGCAAATTCTGTTTTCTTATTTTCCAATTCAAAAGGTATCTCCTGCAAACATTCTGTACTTTTCATTACACTCAAGTGCATTTAAGGTATGGCCCAAAAACTGGAATACATTAGAGAAGATTCCACAGAACAAGGTTTTAGCACAGTTTGGGTTTGAATATTAAGAAAATCTCTGCAACCAAGGTTTAATCTG
>RXPK01005078.1:0-71070 GCA_004143645.1 Protaetia brevitarsis | reverse complement strand
TAGTTAATTATTACATAGAATACACCGGTGGTATTTTAGAATTTAGAATAAAGTTGATAAATTACCTTATTTTATTCATTTCAAAAATGACTAATATTTCATTAGCGGCGAATAATTAATTATCGGGGTATGTAAAAATTGCTACACTAAACAATAACCTAATTTATTGTTTGTTTATACATTTATGCATGCACAACATATTGTCATATTCTACAAATGTTGAAAGAATATTATAAATACTCTGAAAATAAGGCTACCATTTTTATGAAGATATAACTTACAACTTAGCGTAAAAGATAACTGCAATACAATCCGTACGCTGTTTTTGCAGGTTAATTCGGTTCCAATCGATTGTATCCGAACACCAACGATTCAAAATTTTAGTAGTTACCCTAATTCACTGATCATTAGTCTTTAGATAGTTTCTATTTATGCTTATTGATGTTATTATTTACAATTATTAATAGTATGTCAAATAACTGAGTTTATTAGTTGTAGATATGTTTTACGATTTGAGTATGAAATATTTAATGTCTATTAATATATTTTAGTATACTTGAGACTATATCACACCTTATTTTACTCACTTTTTAATGCATAGGGCATTAGTAGTGAATAACTATTTAATCGTATTTTTATTAAATGCCATTAATATAAAATGCCTAAATATATTATTCTTTTGGATAACTTTACTCAGTGTAAAGCATTTTCATTTGATATGTTGGGTATATTTTATTCAACGCGACGAACTAATCCACCATTGCCAAGATATACTGATATTGATAACAATAATATTAATTAAATTTATTTCATTTTTACTAATTAAAGCTATAAATATGAAATGCCGGCATAACATTTGCTATAATAATTCCTATAAATATTATTCCGTCCACTTGCCTACTTCTATTTATTCATCAAAAGTAGATAATAAAATTAAAATATTTGGTTTTTTATTTGAAAGGTTAATAGAAGTTGTATTTGTGTTTGAGATTTGAATTATTTGGATAGTTTTTAATTATATAAACAAATTACCCAACATCATAGAAATCATTCGGCATGATTGTCAAATTTCGGCAATCGAAAACAATGATTAGGGAGGCTATGTGGAAAATGATTGATTGTGCGGTAAAACTGTTGTATAAAAAAAGAATAATAAGAGATTTTTTATGTATGTGAAGATGTTTAAAAACATTAAGAAGTTTTAAAAAGAAATAGAAAGACAAATCATTAAGAAAAAATTAAAAACAAGTGTCAAAATTGGAAAATATTGAAAGGTCTTACAGTTGAAAATCGTGAGTTAAAACATGGCATACTAATGATGAAGAACCAAAAACAAAGTTTAATTTTGGAAATTGGAGAAGTGAAACATTGCATTATCAAAGGAGATTCAAAGTGGGATGAAAATCGAATGGGAAGGCGAATTAACTTAAAAAACAGAAAGGATTATAATAAAAATACTGAGGAGGTTGAACATTGCTTAAAATGAATTTTGTTATTGTTGTGTGATTTGTATTTTGTTTGTGATTTAGATTATTATCAAATATACCGAAATCATTTTTACCGTTTTAATTTAAATGGGAAACACACTAGAACTCACATAAGTATCAAGTAACAACATTTAAGTTAAATTGACACTTAGCAATTATATATGCTCGAAACGAAATCTTTTTACTAATAGATATAATGACAGTATAAGATATTGATTTTTTCTTTTGTATTTATTTAAATTTAAAGTAAAGTTATTCAAGTAATCACAACAATTCAATTTTATTTTAATTTATAACAATCTTAAGTGCTAAAAGTTCTGGCCTGAAGATGTTCTTGTAAGGAACTAAACCCGTCGCCAAATTATATTAAAGAGTTTGTTAGGAATTAAATCTTCTATTTTATTCTTCTTCCCTTCTCCTTTATATAGCTAATTGCTTTAGATTTAATTTAATATTTAATAATCCATCTATTATATCTATCACCCATAATCCTGAAATTTAAATGAAAATTTTCTTTGTCTTAATGATATTAAATCAATTATCATGCACATTAAATTGTTTAAGATATAAAATTTTAAAACTTTTATTTCTCTTTAAATTTATGATACATTTCGTTTGCTAGTCAATGTTAAATTTCAATATGAATTGAATATTTTCGAATATTGAATTTCAGCTAATTTAAAAAGATAAAATTTTGTTTTTAAGTTAAATTTGTTGTGGAAAACCCTTTGTACAGAAGGACAAAACGTCTATACTATTATATTGATTCAGATTTGTTTCATATTCAATAAAAAAATTCCCCAAAAACCGCCAATTATGTGTTAGGTATATTTTCCGCAATCAAATCGTAATCTTTATTTGCGTTTTTTTTTCACGATTAACACGTGTAAATCATAGTGAAAATTACCTTAAAATTCCGAGATTACAGTATCTACTAATATAAAAATTTATTGCAAACAGTAAAATATACACAACTATCTAATTACTTATTTAAGAACTAATACAAATTAATAAAAAGAGACATATTTTTATTTGTTATCATTCAATATTCAAACTTCAAATTATAGCCATCACCTATAATCTCAAAATGAAATTTAAATAAAAATTTACTTAATTTTAGTGCTAACTAAATGGTTTAAGATTTAAAATTTTAAAACCTTTTTATTTCCTTTAAATTTATGGTACAATGCGTTTGCTAGTTTAATATTAAATTTCAATTCAAATCAAAAAAAAAAACTTAAAAATAAATAAGTTTTTCAGTCAATTTCTTGATGAGAAAGCATTTGTGTACAAAGGTGAAACGTTCACATACAATATCATTAAAGGATTTATATTTGTGTAATGTTCAATAAGAAGAAATCCACCAAAACCAACTAGAATATAAATATTATTGTTATATAAAACTTTATTTGCGTTTTTTGACGGCTAAAAAGTGCTTGATTATACTTTCTGGTGAACAGTATGCGGCTTTAGTTGTTTTTGGTTACCTAAATGCGCATTTTTTCACCAGAATAACAAATTATTTCCTAACTTCATTACCTCTACTAATTTTTTTACCCTAATAGTCTTATTTTATTTAAAAATATTTATAATACACCAATATATTTACGGCAAATTTAATTTGAGTCATGTTTTAGCTTTACACACGAAAACCGATTTGGTTGTGTGTCAACCAAATTTGACCCTATTCGACGAAATTATTGATTTACATTACATTAATGGCAAAGAAATTAATAATTTTAGAACACAAAATAGTTATATGCAAATAATTTAGTTATGATGGCCAAAAATGTTACTCAAATTAACTTAATCTTATGAGTTAACGTAAATTATATATTGTAAAATGCCATATTTATATTGACTTCCAATTTTATTTTAATTTAAAACAGTAAATTCCATTAATCTTTCTTTATATTCTATTCCTCTTCTAAACTAGTTTTGCACTTATAGCTTGACTTTTTTTTAAATCTTTAGTCGTTATTTTTACTCAAAACGTTAGCGTTCAGATTCCTGTTTTCTTTATTTAATTTATTGCTCTAAATTGGATTTTGATTTACAGAAAGCGATATAGTTAAATAAGTTTTAAGAAACTATCTTCAATTTTCTTACTTTTTTTTTATATAATCAATTGCAACATTACGATGATAAAACGATGGAGTTAACTATGTGTGTTTTTGCACGAAACCGGATATCTTCTATATCTTCAATATCTCAGATTTCAGTCGTTCTATTTCTTTTTCTTTAACGTCATATTATTCAAAAACATGTGCGCTCTGTATTTTCTGCAAAATCTGACTTTGTAGTGGGGGTAATTAAGCTTTAGTGAGCTGTTGTCGCAGTTAAAAAGTTGCGATCTTTAATTATCGTTTACTCTAAAATGAAGCAGCGAACTTAATTGATTTGTTCTTTACTCTAGTCCTCTAAACTAGCTTTGCGTTTGCAGCTTGATTTTTTTAAATATATTTAGTCGTTCTTTTTACGCAAAAAGTTAGCGGTTAAATGTTCTGTTCACTTTAACAATTTTATTTTTCTAGTATACTAGATTCTCGTTTACAGATAATGATTTAGATGGATAACTTCTAAAACAGTAAATTCAAAAACTTTTCTTTATTCAATTGAAACATTCTGGAAAAAGTTAAACGAATGTACTTTTTTCGTAATGCCTTTTTTGCTCCAAAAAGGGGATTATTTTCTAACTTAATTATCTCCGATTCTATTCAATATCTTTTCCTTTCCTTAGTCTCATTTTATACATAAATATTTATGCTACATATGTAGGTATTTCTTACAAAATGTATCTTTTGTTTTTAACTGTTCGCGCCATCAAAAAGTTGCCATATTAATCAACATTTTTTCTCTAAAATTTACAATAAGCAACGATGATCTTATTTTTATTATGTTCCTTTACACTCTTTAAAACTCTTTTAAACCATTCTTCTAACAGTTGGAATTGAAACACACGAGTAATTTTATATTTAGATGATACTTTCCTCTGTAGTTTATTTTTTATTTTTAATCAATAATGATAGTATTTTAGCTTTAAAAATAAAAGGTATTCCCCACACATTGTATTGTTGAAAGCAAGCATTTGACAAAATGACATTTGTAATGTTTTTAAAAATGTAATTTTAAAAAAGTAAATTTTAATATGTTTAATTTTATTTAATATAAAATCTTTAAAAAGCTTCATCAGGTAAACTTGAAAATTCATAATGATCAAAATATGTAACTTGAAGAAATAGTTGTGTGACATCGCGGGCGAACCTTCTCCGATGTCACACCTTCTCTGTAGCGCTAACAGGGTAACAGGTGATTGCCTGTTAGTGCAACAATGAAAAAGTGTATCATTTTTTAAATATTTTTTTAATTTAAACCAAATAATCCTTATTGATGTGTTCAATTTAATTTAATTTAATTACGACAGTATAAATATTTGCCCCTGAGGTCAGTTAATAAACTATATCTACGCTTACCTACTTATCGTTTCAATTACTTTTCATATCGATAATCCTTATCGGTTATATATTTAGCAGTTTTCTTGTCATTCATTTTTCATATCTGGCTGGCGCGTGTTTCCGTGCGACACACAAAAAATCCACGCACGCAAAAATGCGTGCGTAACCTTTTCTCTTAACCGTAATAACGCGTTCTGATTTACCTAATCGATTTCGCGAAATCCACGGCGAGTGCCCCGTCGAGCATTTCTACAAACTCATTTCACATAATAATCGATTAGATTATCTTCATATTTCTATTATGTAGAAAAAAAAATTAAAGTACCCGTTCGAATATATCACGATTTCTGATCAATTTTACGCCATTTTGATTTACACTATGGCTTTATTATTTATAAAAGTCGTCGATAAAAAGAAATTTGAAGAAATAATGAAGATTCTGTTGGAGTTTTGTGTTTTATTATGACGATTATAATATTATTGTATTATAAGAACGTCGCTCTATGAAACTTTTTTTCGCGACATTGTGTGCGTTCGCCTGCGTCTAAAATTAAAACGACAAAGTTGCCAAAATTACAGATATGCGCCGTAATAACCTTTAAATTCGATACCATACGCATTATCGTTACTTATGACCCATTCAATGCATTAATATTTGTTTAATATGCCATTATAATTGATTGATCCGCATAAAAATCCCGTTAATGCAAACGGAAGTATTTTCTTCCATGAGTATGACCGCTTTTTGCGCATATAACTTAATCACCGTGAATAATACAGTTACAAGTAATTATTTGAAATTCATTTATTAAATTAAAATGTGTTATGAATACACTTAATAACGTAGGTATTTGTTGGAAATTAACCTGTGAATTCCATTATAAGTAACATCGTTCTCGTATTACTATAATCTATAATTCCTTTAGGAATTGAGTTCAATCAAACAAAACTATTTAAAGGCATTTTCTTTTTAAAAGAAGAACAATAAATGTATCATATTTATTAGATAATGTATATGGTAGTTATAAGATACTAAATTACTATAAAGACTTTCAGATTTTTAAGAGTATGTGAAAGATTGGACTTACTGTTACTCACAGAGAAAAAGGATTCTTTAAATCAAAGCAATATTTCTTTGCTACTATTTTAAGCAACCATATTTTTCAGTTAATACACATTCCTTTCAATTGAAAATGGTATTATTTCAGTGAAATAAATGCGTGTTGACTAAAAGAAATATTGCTTTGATTCAAAGAATCCTTTTTATCTGTGCAAGCAAATACTTCCTTCGCCCAAATAACTATTGTAATTGTTTGGCAATGTTTTAAATACCGTGCATGCAAATATTTTCCTGAATAGAGTAGGCTGTTTTTTAAGCAAATTCTTGGCGACACTGTGCCACTTGTATGATATTTTTATGCTACTTCAAATTGTGACAGCTGTCAGTGATAAACCAAAACTAGAAACGGTTGCATTTTGATTGTCTAAAAATTTGGCATAGATATTTTCCTTGGATATCAAAGAGATTTATAGTTAATTAATTAATAGATTATGAATAGGTCATTGTGCTGTGGAAGCTCACTTACATACTACATATAATTGGTGTTGTTAACTCCCCCCTATGTCAGTTATGTCAAGAGATGGGTGATATTAATCATAGATTATTTCAATGTAGGAAATATGAATTGGAAAGAAGAATTTTATTTACTAAATTGATCGGAATTAATTATTTTCCTCCATACAATATTTCTTCTCTGGTTGCTTCTAGTAACTTCAAAATTTATGTGTTTCTTTACAATTATATATACCGTGATAATATTGACGTTTGATTTATATAATTTCATTATATAAAGATATGTTCGTGGAATGAATAATACAATTTGTATCTGGTTTAAGAAAAGTCCCGAAGTTTATTTGCGAGGGATAAAAACCAATTTTTCCTATTAGAAGAAGAAGATTTGATTGTATTATTTTATTACAACATGTAGAATTACAACACAAAACATTGATTATCGAAAGTTACTTTAGAATTGGTCGAAAATTAAATAATGCAGAATGGGTTTATTCCATTAATCCCTGCAGGATTTTCAGCAAATTTCCTATCCTGGCAGTTACTCACGCGTAGCTTTTAAGTCATGTTCATGCTTGTATTAACAAATTTGGTGCAAATTGGGCAGTAACTCAACGTAAACCTGGCGCTGGTGCACCTAAAACGGATAATTCACCTACAAATAAAGTCCAAAACTTTTTCAAAAAGTTTAGTTGGCAGTAGCGGTTGGAACATGCCATATCGTTTAAAAAAAAAGTTATTTCTGTACAAAATTTGGTACGACAACACAGTACTATCAATGGTTTTTACAGAATGTAGGTAATTAATCGCAAGATTCTCTTGGTAAATGCTTTTTTCTGATGAGCCTTGGCTCTAGCTTTCTGGTTATTTATATAGGCAAAATATAAGAATGTGGTCGACAGAAAATCTTCACGAATTTGTAGAAAGTTACATCCACTAAAAATAGGCGTTTGACTAGCAGTTTCAAGAACATTAATTATTGGACCTGTACTTTTTAACGAAACAATAACTGCTGAAAGATGTCAAAACAAATTACTAGGACCGTATATCAATGAACTCCATGATGAACTTACACAAGGATTTTTTTCGAGCAAGATAATGCACCGGCGCACAAACCTCTACAAACACAGGTTTCTTGGAACAATTTTTCATTACAAGAATAATTAATTTCCCAATGACAATTTTAGATTATTTCATTTTCCCATATTTAAAGAATACCATTTTTAAGACCAGACACCACGCAATCGAAGAGCTTAGCAATGCTATTAGAGATTACTGATGTGCACTGAAAAACCCATTTGGTTGACTCAAACAAATTTTAGTTGTATTGACTAAAATCTTTGTTTAAGTATCGGCAAACAGATATATTGTTGGGCGAAGCAAATAATTTTGTTAATAAAATTTGTTTGTTTTAACAATATCTTTAATATAATTGAACAAATAAAATATTTTGCTCAAAAAAACAAAAGGTTTTATTGGGTCAAATATATGTAATACTTAAAAATAACTAATTATTTCATTGAAATAATGAGATATATATGTTTAGTTCAAATAAAATTTTGTGAATTTGTTCAAATGGAATATTTACTTCAAACAATAAATTTTATTTACTCAAGTAGAAATAACACACAGAAGAACAAAACATTTTGTTGAAACTATTAGATTTATTTGCTTTTTGAAGTATATTTTTTTTATATCGACAATATTTTTACTTTAAGTAAAATATATATTGTGCTTCACTTTACTAAATATTTAATTGAGGTTACTGCGTTCCTTTTTTATTTCAAACAATAATTTTGTCAGAATTACTTACCTTATCTGTTACGCCTGTTATTCCTTAATCAAATTTAATATCAAATCTTACCACAAAATTTCACTATTCAATAAAGGGTTACTACAATACAGACATAACCTACCTATATAAAAAAGATAAATTGCATATTGCTTGCCGCAAATGCAATAGTGAATTTTCCGTAGAATTTTGCGTACAGTAAAGCGAGACTGTTCGATCAAAAGAATAAAGGATCCTTTGAGAAGTTTTGATCACATTAATTTATTTTCTTTTGTATGTGACGTTTGCAAATTCTCTTATGCCGATATGTAATGTGTTTCCGGTAAATGCAGCAAATCAACTTTTTATAACCTTGTTTGAGTGATGTAGGAGAGGCGCCATCTTTACAATAATAGCTGTATCACATATACCTATTGAACGTAACTATCTGGGTAGAAAACTTCGCCATAATAATAATGTTTAGATCACAGAACCTGTTTACAAAGGTGTGGCCTAGGTTTAGAAAAAAAAAATAATTTGAACATAATAACTACAATAAATTCACTACAATTATGGTTAGAGATATTGCAAAAATTAAAAAACAAATGGGATATAAAATGCGATCATATTATTTTATTACTTCCAGTTTATTAATGTAACAAACCCATTAATTTCACTCAAACAATAAGTACTCTTCAATTAACAAAGGGAATATTATTAAGAAATAAGGATTACGTTATTTCTTAATAATATTCCCTTCTTGCTTTATGCTTCAGAAACAGCAATTCGTAAATTTTGAGGTATGTCTAATATTTTGGCAGGCCGACGTCCTTCTTAAATATCTTCGATTTATCGCTCGAAACTATATACTCCTCTCTAGCTTAATTGGTAGAGCGTTCGTCCGGGAAACCAGAGTATGTAGGTTCGAATCCTGCGTGAGGAGATATATTTTTTCTTGGGAAAAAATCCTCTTAATTATTACAGTTATTAGCAGAAACACATTAATTTGTTAATTTCTTCTTCTAAAAAACTTGCAATCTTTGCAAATTTGTTTGAGTTAACAAAGTATCGATGTTGTCTGAACAATATGAAAGTAATTGAAACAACCTAAAATTTTTACAAAGTTGAACTATATTATTGTGTTACGACACTGAACTAAATAATTTGTTGGAATATATTAACCTTTCTAACCAAAATATATTTAACAAAATAATTTTTTGCGCCTCCATCCAGAAACACTGATTTTGCACAGTAGTTTTCCTGCCTAGGCAGGCAAAAATGTCACTAAAGGTTGGCCGCACTAGATCCCATATGACAGATGAGTAATAAATTGTCATTAAGTTACTGTTCAACCATGTTAAGATGAACTGGTGTCTTCATTGCATTTATTATTGATAAATAGATATTAAACTACAAAGAAAATTACAGAAAAAGATTTATTCTCTGAAATGTCAAGATACTAAGGTATGTAACATGTGTGCCAACTTGTACTGTCAACTCCCTAGTGTCAAAATTTCTTTTTTATTTTCAATTCAAAATTAAGCTCGTAGCTTATTCGTACAAACTGTACTCATACTCGCAAAACTGTAGTTTCTGGCCTAGTGATACATATAACTATGGTTGGTTACAATATATCGGTTTTTCAGTGTGTCGACATAACCTCACAACTCCTCGTAAATGGTTTTGAGAACACGAAGTGTAGAGTTTGACAGTGTCTTCAAAATAATGAAACAAAAACACTTTCAGCATCACCTTTAGCACTATTATTTTTTTAACTTATAAATATTTTTTGCACATTTTTTGGTTGCATATAAATTGTCAAAGTGATTAGTAAGTGCATGCGCTGAGCCAAAGATTAAAAAAAAAACATGGCCTACTCTAATCAGGAAAGTTTTGGAAGCTTGGTGCCTAATTTAATTTAGAGAATAAACGTTGTTGACAATGTAACGGAAAATTGAATTATAAACAATTTGCAAATTCTTTAGTTTTATTCTGACGTGTCTGTATATACGTTAATGTCAAGCGCTCGTTTTAGAATAATTACATAATCTGCACACACGCACTTATAATCTAAATATACACCTGTACGAATGATGTTGATGCAATGTGCGTAGCCACACTTATATACATTTGTAAATATAGGCTAGTGGTTGTGTACATACAATTGTATACGTAGTACATAATTACGTACAAGATTTCAATATGTATTTATTTGTGTCCACGTGCATCTTCTAAACACTAATATGCGCTTGTATAAACGCGTATTGTATGTATATACATATATGCATAGAGTGTGTACATAAATAACGATACGTATTTCTATTCAGCTCTTAAACACACATAATACAGGTATGTATGCATGTGCATATACTAACGTTAATACGTTTATATACGTATAGAGAGAGGGAAAAGGGCGGGGAAATTAGTAAAGAGAGAAAAAGTCGACACTGTGCCGTTTCTAAAAATAAACATTGCGCGTGTATTATCTTTATTGAACTTGATCTTGTCGCGGTGTTCTTTTGTCCTTATTCCGTGCACGTCGTTGTATAGCCGGATTGCGGATTTATGCCCCCCTCCTAATCTAGTTCGCGCAAAAAAAAAACATGAGTAAAAACGGAAGTCTATATGATGGCTGGATGCTTTGCTTTTTTTAATTATTGTTTAGATAGAACTAACACTAATTACAGCAGGATCTAGCGCATATAAGATGTGTATTAAAAACGATTAATTATGGTACTAAAGCAATGAATGGGAATATTTGCAGCATAACTGTTGTAAAGTATAGTCTGCCCATAGATATAACCATTTGACTAATGAAGATTACCGGGAATTATGCACTACCTGCTGTGGCAGGTACCGAGAAATTATGCAAATAAGGTAATGAGTCGTATTAGGAGAAATTCGACTTTTTTAAATAGGGAATAATTACGTTTTATTTAATATAATCCACTGATTTTTACAATTTAAATCTCATTATTGTAAAGTATACCTGCAATTAAATTTCAACAGATCATATATACTTTTAATTGTATTAAAATTGTTTAAACGTTGTATTATGATATTTTAAATCAATAAATTACACCTCTTTCGCTCAATTAATTAATTTGTACAAATCATATATAAACAAGGTAATAAATAAGAAAATATAGTTGAAAGACGGTTGTCGCAAAGTGTAGATGTTTAAGTTTTGTGAAACAAGAACGTGTACAGACCGTGGACTATCGATGAACATTCAAGAAACGATGTATTTGATAAAATAATGTCGTCTTTTTGGTCGGTTTCATCGGTAAAATTCGACGATGAATAAAGCAAAGGGTGGGCAACGCGTTATAAAAAATTTATGCAGAAAGTGGATATGTGTCGAATATCAGATAATATTGCAGACAATAAACACTACTATTTGTATAATCCACGTTATTATGCGGATTTCACCAATAGAGTATATTAACATTGATTTCCATTGAATGTAGATTGTAAAATCCAGATTGTATCTCTTATTATAGGTATTTTAAAATTTGATTATTTTGCTATTAATAAACAACACATCCTTTTGACAATAATTATTTTAGTAATTAATATAAAGGAATTTATAATCTAATTTCTACTATCTATTTTTCTCAGTGTATGTATGTTTTCCTGTACTGGGGTCTATCCCGAGTTAGTTAAAATAAAATACTATTACATATAATATATGTATACAAGACGGGTACTTTTCGCCGATTACAATTAAGGATGCACTAATCATAGTGTTTAAGTTAAGTTTAATGTAAAACATGTACTTACCTTAAAAATCGAACATAAAAGTTTTATAATAGACGTTTAGCATAAAAATTTTGTGAATATGTTCCTATGAACCACCCGTGCTCTAAGATTTGGGTGAATATTATTTCTGAATTTCGAGGTGCTAGTGAATAATCAAATCGTTATTACTAATGGCCAGACTATACAATTAATATTCCACTTTTTTTTACTTCACAAACATAAACTTTTATTAGATAGCTACAATATTATTAGATTTATTTGTTTTTAATAAAATAACTCTAAAAACTGTTTTCTTTTCATGCTTGATAATACCAAATTATAGCATTTTAAATTAAATGTTATCTATTATTATTATTAAATCTTCACCTATATTCCGCATACTTTAAAATTCATTTATTACAGTTGCAATAGTTGTACAGACACTACAACGCTTGTAAAACACCTAACCAAAAATTTCTACAACTGGAGCACGTTTGATAGCTGTTCGTCTGCTTACTACTCTATTACTGTGATGATACTTTAAACTATCGAACGTGCGTCCAGTGTAGTGAGATTTATGTGTTATAAGTGTCATGATTAGTACTACATTTATGTAAAGTGTGTAATATAGTGTCATCGTGCGAATATTTGCGAGTGTTTTTGTCACGATATCCAGAGTTGGGCACTATAATGCAAAGAATAACGAATTTATCCATAACATATGTTCGTAAATAAAATTATTCAGAGATAAATGTTAGAAAATTATTTTAAGTTAAAGTTTCTTTTAAGAGAATGATGTGACGTTATGGGATTACAGGCGAGCATAGATTAGTACCCGTCCTTGTTTTGCAGCAAAACCACGGTTACCACAGACACGAGACATGGTGGATCCTAAGAAAATAATTTAAATTGCAATAATATCATGAATGGCGTAATATTTTGTTTAAATACTTATTTTGAATATAAATTGTGATTGATATAATTCATAATTATTGATCATTCATCTGAAAAAAGTGAATTCCCTGTATGATAAACCTAATTTTAAGTACATCCTATACTTATACTTTACTATGTAACACTCAAACCTTTAGAATAGTACCATATGAATAATTAAATGTACCCTCTAGCAAGCCATGATCTAATAAAAATTTAATTTATCAGATTGTATTTGTATTCTCATCACATTTTAATGTCTTCAGTAACATGGGAAGCAGTACCTCATAGTTGAAATGAAGATAATAATATTGATCCAACTCATTATTTATTTATTTTTATTATGAGTCTCCTTAATAGTTATTTACACAATTCGAAATAAGGATGATGCTACTAAAATTATTTTTTTTTATCAGTAAATGACAGTGACACACTGTTTGAAATGAAACTATTTTAACTGATTTTATTTATATATAGATAATAGTAGCTGTAGAACTCTGCACCCCGTGGAAATATCTTAATTAATCACTTGATAGAAATAACATCTACACAATCGTGCTGTCCTGATACCTTTCTCCTTTTTATTAGAAGCATCAGCAGCTTTACCGCAGTTGCCTACTTATAACATGAACTTTTCTATCGTTTAGGATTAGGGATGACCAATTATTATACTTAACAATAAGGAAACCAGTAGATACGAAAACTCAATCAAAGTTACAGGTATTTATATTAGCTGACACGTAAGCTAACTGAAACTTTGGTTGAGTTTTCTTACCTACTAGTTTCCTTCACTGAGAAAAATGTTTACTAACCGTAAGTGAAAATTTAGTATTGTCAACTAAAAAAATCATTTGTATATTGTGAGCAATGATCAAAGTAGTTGCAGCACAAGGTAAAAGTCGTGTTTTCTAACAATGATGACTGGCACTAAATAACTTTAGTTTCCTGATAAATGAAAAACCATCATTTATTCCAAATGTTTTGCATTATTTGGACGTTACTGTTTGTTTTGCTGGTATTAGTTACTGTAGCTTCTGTGTGTGTTGTGTAAATATCTATACTTACTTATAGTGAATGCTTTGTCTTACTACTGTGTACTTACCTGTATTTACTTATCATAGAACTAAACTATGATATTTGTGGTAGAATAACACGTACAAATAAATTATTTATTTGTATAGTTATTGTAACTGATTTTGCATGATGATTTTCATGAAGTATTGGTCCTCTTCAGATCAAATACATGAATAAATCTAGTTAATTACACCGAGAGAATACACTGTAGGTAGTTTAGAATAAGTTGAATAATAGTTGTTTATTCACATCAAAAAGGACTAATATATCATCAGCCAGCGATCGTGTTATAATGTTTTTTATAATATTTAGGTATTAAAATTATTGTGAGTGCGTAAAATTAATATAAAACTGCTACATTAAACAATAACATACTTTATTGTTTTTCGGTATGTACATTTTATACATGCAAAAGAATACTGCCTATATTCTAAAAATGTTAGAAAAGCATTAAACACTCTAAAAATAAGGCTACCATCTTTATAAAAATATAACTTACAACTTAGCGTAAAAGATAACTGCAACACAATCCGTGCACTGTCACTGCAGGTTAATTGTGTTCACTTTGTCACTTCCACCGAATAAGGTTAAATGAATGGTAGCTAGCAGCACCTTTCTAAGCAAATAAACACATGTACGAACGAGAACACTGAACCAGGAGCAAGCACAACATAACCAATAAACCAACGATGCTCTAGAAGTGCTGTCGGTTCCAGTCGATTTGTACCCGACACCAACGATACAAAATTTTAGTAGTTGCCCTAACTCACTGACATTATTCTTTAATTAGTTTTCATTTATGCCTACTAATGTTATTATTTACACTAACTAATAGTATGCCAATAAACTGAGTTTATTAGTTGTAGATATATTTTGTAATTTGAGTATGAAATATTTAATGCCTGCTAATATATTTTAGTACTTGAGACTGTAACACAGTGTTAGAGAATTACTTTATTCACTTTTAATGCATGGCAGATTAATAACGAATAACTATTTAATCGTAGTTATTAAAAAATATAGTTGCCATTAATATAAAATGCTAAATATATTGTTCATTTGGACCATTTTTCTCAGTGTTATCATTAACTATACCGGTGTGAACTTGGCAAGCAACTTTATTAAAAAAAAATAAACGTAGTACGGTTCGATTGTACTTCGTTTGTACCCGTTTGTACCACCTTCAGTTTCGTTTGTACCTCAAAAGTTAAAAAAATAGAAAGGGTTAAAAAAAAAGTTAGCAAGCAAGTACAAGATATTCAAAAACGGACAACGCCATTCGAAAGAGCATCGTTTGTACCCGTTTGTACCTCCATTTAAATCGTTTGTACTTCCACCAAACCGGAAGTAGAAACATTTGAAAATAAGTAAGTTGGCGAGAGAAATTTCGCTCATTTTTGAGATATCGGAAAACGGCCAACGCTATTCAAAAGAGCATCGTTTGTACCTGTTTGTACCTCTTTTTACATCGTTTGTACTTCAATCAAACCGGAAATAGTGACAATTCAAAATATGTCAAAGAGAGAAAATTGGGTATTTTTTAAGATATCAAAAAACGGCCAAGGCTATTCGAAAGAGCATCGTTTGTACCCGTTTGTACCTCTTTTTACATCGTTTGTACTTCAACCAAACGGGAAGTAGTGACAATTCAAAATATGTCAAAGAGAGAAATTTGGGTATTTTTTAAGACATCAAAAAACGGCCAAGGCTATTCGAAAGAGCATCGTTTGTACCCGTTTGTACCTCTTTTTACATCGTTTGTACTTCAACCAAACCGGAAGTAGTGACAATTCAAAGTATGTCAAAGAGAGAAATTTTATATTTTTATATCTGGTTGCAGATATCGGTTGTAAATGTATGCATTTAACACCAATTATACTTTTCTTATTATCTAATTATTATAGACCTGTGCTAGGGAGATTATAAAGAAAGATATTCAATTGAGTCGTGTAGCGGCATATTCAACGCATTGAATCGAATGACATTGCCCGTTGTGCGATATCTCAAAGATTAGCGAAATTTCTCTCTCATATCTTCAAATGGTTCCGGTTTGGTTGAAGTACAAACGATGTAAAAAGAGGTACAAACGGGTACAAACGATGCTCTTTCGAATAGCCTTGGCGGTTTTTGATATCTTAAAAAATACCCAAATTTCTCTCTTTGACATATTTTGAATTGTCACTATTTCCGGTTCGGTTGAAGTACAAACGATGTAAAAAGAGGTACAAACGGGTACAAACGATGCTCTTTTGAATAGCGTTGGCCGTTTTCCGATATCTCAAAAATGAGCGAAATTTCTCTCGCCAACTTACTTATTTTCAAATGTTTCTACTTCCGGTTTGGTGGAAGTACAAACGATTTAAATGGAGGTACAAACGGGTACAAACAATGCTCTTTCGAATGGCGTTGTCCGTTTTTTGAATATCTTGCACTTGCTTGCTAAATTCTTTTTAACCCTTTCTATTTTTTTAACCTTTGAGGTACAAACGAAAACGAAGGTGGTACAAACGGGTACAAACGGGTACAAACAATGCTCTTTCGAATGGCGTTGTCCGTTTTTGAATATCTTGCACTTGCTTGCTAAATTCTTTTTAACCCTTTCTATTTTTTTAACCTTTGAGGTACAAACGAAAACGAAGGTGGTACAAACGGGTACAAACGAAGTACAATCGAACCGTACTACGTTTATTTTTTTTTAATAAAGTTGCTTGCCAAGTTCACACCGGTATTAACTATTACTCAATTTGGACATAACTATGCAATTATTATACCTTCATTGCAATACCACTTCAAAAAAATATTAGAAGTACAATTGTGCAACAAACTAGATGCATTACCAGCATCAGAATATTATTCTCTCAGTTTAGACGGGGGTGTCCTCTTACTACGATAAAACGTAAGCTGGTGAGTATGCAACTAAAAATGTAGCTGAGCAATTTAAAAAATCTAGATTACAGGTCACAGCGAGTGTGAAGTTTTGTTTTTATGGCATATCATTGGATAGAAACAACTTATCAAAAAAGTGTCTTTAGCTGGCACTATCCACAAAACAACCCAAAATTATTTTTTTTAAATCTTGTCTTGTGTGTTTTATGCATCAAAATACTCACAGCAAAGTGATTTTTTGCGGTTGTCGAATACATTCCCAAAGCAATCTCGAATGTATCTTGGGATTAGGTAGCTATTTTTATAAGCGTTCTGATAGATTTCTGTTGCACAATACAAAATTGCGTACACGTCTGTCTGAAAACCATGGCATATTTCCCTAGTGGAGGTGTAATCATTCCTTTTCTTGGTTTTTGATTCCAGCTTATCCGATCCGTGCTAATCCACCTCGAAATTTCTGTGGAGTAGTTATCTTGAAACCATCTTGTCTAATCTCATTCCCCAATGACTGCCTCCCATATGACGGGTAATAATATTATGTTTCGTCCTGTATATCTGCCACTTGTTCTAGCTCTTTCAATCAGACACATCATTCTTGCTTCCCCGATGATCACTAAATTGAGAGGAGGGAGGTCTAGGAAGCATTCAGTTGCTACTGTACGAATAGTTCTTATTGCACCAGTTATTTCTAAACACGGTTTGTGCACGTTAATTATGTATTAATGTCATTCATTTTTATATTTCTGAACATGTATTTCTCATCTAGTGACACGTTTGTGGTCATGTAAAATGGCTGTAAATTTTTGTTCAATGTGAAATGCTACATTTGGTTTTATTGTTGTCGTGTTACATGGAATGCGTATAGCAACCTATTCTCTGCAATGCAATAAATAAACGATTGCGTAGGTACACTTATGTGCAATTGTATGAGTCTAAACACGATTGTCTCAACTATTCAATTAGTATACTCTTACTACATTGTCAAATCAACTTAAAAATTATATTTACCGTTCTAGCAAGATTTTCTTCGAGTGCTGATAAAAAAAAAAACCCGTTACCTTTCGAGAAATACAGGATGAAAATTTGCAAGCTGTCAATTGCATTCTAGGCAACTGGAAATAGGAAGGCCGCAGCACAGATTTATTAACGTTCGGCGAATTGTCATAGCTCAACCGAAATGAAATGAGCGTGAATATTCTTTTTCTCGCTATAGCTTACTCTTATATCACAATTAATGGCATGAATAGCAGATTAATAACCAATTGTCTGAGCGAGTTATTGTAAACACGATTTGTGAAGTATGTAAAAGTAATATTCAATACAACATTACATCTGTGTTAGTAAGCTTTCTTAATCGTAACCAAATAGTTAAGTATAATGACAATATATCTATTTGTTTGTCGCTTTCGCGTGGTGTACCGCAGAGGTCTATTTTAGGTCCCATTTTGTTTACTATCTGTACTTCTAAGTTGTTGACGTGTATTTAGGCACTGTAGGTATCACACGTACGCTGAATGACACTCACTTATATTACTCCTTCCATCCGTCGGATTGCGTAGAGCTAAAGAGGATATTAATGCTGATCTTTTCGTCTTTATTTGACACTCACGTGATCACTGTTTATTATTAAATACAGTTAAATCCCCGGCTAGTTTATTTGGGCTAAAAAGCCCGTCAACATTGGATAATTCTTTTCGTTTTTGTGATCAATATTAAAAACGCTTACACTAAATTTAAAATATATAATAAAAGGGTAATAATACGACAACACTCATTTGATAACTAAAATCTATTCGTGTATTGAATTTATTAATCATTAATTCATAAAATTCGATGCAGCGGTAATAATCGTCGGGTAAAAGTTCTCTCGATGTGCTAATTTTCTGATGACGATATTTATTCTTATGTAAAAGTTTAAAACAGTAGTTGCACTAAAATTACATTCACCGAGCCAATCTGTCTAGATGTCATACAAGATTTTATTCTACTAATACACAAACTTGAATTTCGATATTGCTGACATTGACTAGGGCATTTCTACTTTTGTTATTTAATAACTAGAGTTGGGCAACTTTTCCGGCGCGGCAGGTACGTATTCAGAACGTGCGCTCCAACTCATGTACTCCAATATAGCAGATGAACTGTTAGAGTTGAAGAGAGTTATAAACAGTTGCTTGTTTTCTTATAAAATGTAAAATTTTTTATTTTATTTTAAAATGTGAATGCATCGCAAGGGGGGCCGTTTGTTCGCCCGCTTTGTCCGATTTTGTCCCCAAGGGAAATTTGCACAACTCTATTAATATGATTTATGTTTTATAAATATGTACCTCAAAGGCAAACTATTATGTTAAGTCCAAATATGGCGGAATCGAGTTAAGTATGCTAAGTTAATATACATACAATGATCTTTCATTGCTATCTTTTTTTTTTTTTTTGTCTTGTTTCATTAAAAAGTTAGACACGTTTGAACTATGTTAAGTCACATCTTAGCCTTAACATCTAAACGCATCTACCTTAAAATGTCAATTTTGGACTTAACATATTTTGTCTATGAGGTACAGAAATACATACTAAATTACAATAACACGATTGATCTGCTTTATTTATATTACATTATTTGAGGCCCTCGTGGCAATACGTATCTGCTCCGCCGGACAATTGCCCAACTCTATTAATAACGTAAATAAATAATAAAACGAACATCCTTACATTCACCAAAAGTTCACATCCGCGTAAACTGTCTCACAGTTTATTTTAACCTGTTGTATTGTTTTTTGTTTGTCTCTTTTCTTCTACCGTGTTTTTTTTTTCGAATTTCCATTTTTGATTTTTAAATTTTGGATTTCGTACCACGACGTTTTAAGACCTGAAGATGGCATTTGTGAGCCGAAACATGTTGTCTTAAATGTATTTAAAAAACTGGTGGTGAATGTAAGGACGTTTTCTTTCGTTTTATTTACCACATTCATGGATTTCAACATACAATTAATGTAAATGTTGTTTCAAAACATCAAAGCGCATTACTAATAGTAGTCGTGCTAGGAATTGACCTTCCGGGATAATTTACTGCAAAAAATCGTGTGTAACTGCTGCTGAATTGCCACTGTAAAACTGGTTCACTATGAATTGGCTTTTCCTCGGGCGTATAATATTCCATTTTTTATAAAATTACCTACCGACCGCAATCAAAACTTACTAAACGTTATAAAACTTGAGGACCGTACCCTTAACACCCAGCGACGCCTTTTTAAGAAATGAACGAATTGAACCGAAACCGCCTTCCCTTGAAGTGAATTACGCATGTCTAGCGATTCGTAGTAGTATTCGAGTAATTACGGATTGAGGGCTTCATTGAATTGAATCAAATTGAAAAGATCTACATGAGGATAGCGTTTTGTAGTGGTTAGATAATGGTAGAGGGTAGCGGTGAGTGCTTGCCATTAAACAGCGACAGCATTGGATTGCATATCTGACACACAATCACTCAGCACAATAACGTGCGTATTTCTCGAGTTTGTTAACTGATAAAAATCATATTTTTATCCATCTTCTATTCATATTACGGTATATTTGGGTCGAAAGTGCGTGTTTGATATATCTTTTACTATCATCCATGATACGCGCAAGGCCAATTCGTAGCTCTACCAGCACGGTATACAATATCGATATCCCATTACTTATTATATTATTATTCTCGAAAACCCATTGCAATTCCATTTGACGATTATCGATATAGCAACTCAATCGAACAAGTTCTATGCGTAATTCTACTCCGATCTCAAAACCAATGACCAGGCACACGGCATCCCGCGAAGCCGTACTTACGAAACTATCAATCAATGACAGTGCGTAGGTAGATTCGTCCCACACCTCTCCAGATCGTTATTTCTATCAATCTAATATTCGCCGCGTTGTTTCGCCGAATGACGTCTTTACGATCACCGCGACAGCTTAATATTCTATTAAAGCCGCGGCATTATCCGTCGGCGGATTATTATTATCGTGGACGCTGTAAAATGACGATTACTGGACGTGACGATGTCTTGTCAATTTCCAATGGGCCGATAGAGTCGAGAATAAAGTGATCGGGTAACTAACTAAGTGTTCTCTTATGTCTAACGTCATTGCAATTTTATAGTGTTATGCGTGATAGTTTTTACTAGAAATGTTGGCAAGAATTAAATAAATTAAATGCAGGTTGCGTAGTACAGGGCTAGAATTAATGCACACGTTTGACGATTGTCAGTTATGTAAAACATAAGGACGCAAGCAAACGGTTGTCATTTCTATAATTACATAATAAATTAAAACATAATTAAAACAAACTGAAGTTTTCTTTAAAGAATTTGTTTACATTTCTGAGCATATTAAATGTGGTGGATGATTTTTTATTGGGGTGATGATGTCGATACTATCTCTATTGAATTTTAGTCGTGCACTTGATACGTTGAACCATGAATCATTATTACATATTTTAAGTTAATGTTGGTTTTTCGCCTAATGCTGTGTCACTATTTTTTTATCAGATCTTGCTACCGGCGCGAACTGACGGCTGAAATTATTGAAAATTTTGAATACCAAACCTAAACGCATTCAAAACAATAAGCGCAGTTTTTTGGAAATTCAGATCACCTACCTGTTTTCGACTCGAAATGGTAATTCTCCGCTCAACAGCTGCGGCAAGGGAGACTAAATTCTCGGTGATGGTGTACCTGCTGTAGCAAGGTGGTGTAGTTCAATGAAGATGGGGGTGGGCTATCTTATGGTGTTGGTACAAATCTCGGAAAATGGGCGCCAAGGTTAGGATAAAGTACCGAAGCATATAAGGTTCGCTAATTTCAATTCTGATAAAATAAAGGCAATAAAGGTAATAAAACTCCTACAGAAATAAAATAAAGTTTAATTTATTGTAAATGTGAAATAAATTTGGGTTGCCCCTATATAGTATGAAATTTTGATAATGCGCAGACCCTGTATAATGTGGCGCCAGGGTATCTCGATAATAAAGTAAAGAAAAAAAATAGCAAATTTCCTAGATTTCGTCAACTTAGAGAAATACAAAAGTCATCTTTTCTCTTCCTTAGAAACTCCTGGTTCTTGAAAGTATTCTGAAATACTGCATACGGCACTCCATTGTTTTCTAGTGCTTTCATAATTCTCCGCTCAACGGCTGCGGCAAGGGAGACAAAATCCTCGGTGACGGTGTACCCGCTGCAGCAAGGCGGCGTAGTTCAATGGAGATGGGGGTGGGCAATCTTAAGGTGTTGGTATAAATCTCGGTAAATGGGGCGCCAAGGTTAGGATAAAGTACCGAAGCATATAAGGTTCGCTAATTTCAATTCCAATAAAATAAAGACAATAAAGGTAATAAGACTCATACAGAAATACAATAAAGTTCAATTTATTGTAAAGGTGAAATAAATTTACGTTGGCCCTATATTGTATGGAATTTTGATACTGCGCAGCCCCTCCAAAATGTGGCGCCAGGGTATCTCGATAATAAAGTAAAGAGAAAAAAAGCAAATTTCCTAGATTTCGTCAACAAGAGAAATACAAAAGTCATCTTTTCTCTTCCTTAGAAACCTTCCGGTTCTTTAAAGTATTCTGAAATATTGCATACGGCACCCCATTGTTTTCTAATGCTTTCATAATGGATGAAGTGCTCTATTTTCTGCCCTGATAGCGCTTCGGAGGTATTTGGGGTTATATTGCTGTCACCCGCCAGGCCATATTTTTTTTTTATAGTTTTTCACCATAATTTTCAATAAAACCAGCGTAGAAACATGAGTATATCATATTTCTACGTTTTTCTATGGGCATGTTCTTTGTTCTTACTTTTCAAACTGATTGGTATTACCCCAAGAGGTGTTAATTTTCATCTTACTCTCTTTTTATGAAGTCAAAAAAAAAAAAAAAGAAACGGTGACGAATGAATGACAATTGATTCTTTTCATCTTATCCCTTTTCGAAAATTCACTTAGCCCTACTGGGATTCCCCAGTAATAGTTTGTTTCCGTCTGTATGAAATATTACTCGTTATCATTCCATAGAATTTATTTTTTTTATCAAAGGAAACTTTAATGCAATACTTAAAAAACCAGTTAGTTATCTATGTTATAAACAAAGCTTATTAAAAGACTGTGTTGCAAAACTTTCTTATCCTTTCCATAGAAGCCAGACCAAATAATTGCCATAAAATGAGGATTAATCGATTTTACCCCATGCGATCGAATTTGCCCCACTTTACGGTAATTATTAAAAAAAAAAAACAGGCTTAGATGTGATTAGCTGCAAGGAATTCCTTTTTGGTGTAGATATACATTTATACAAGAAAATAGATGTACACAAATTTCATGCGAAATAATTGTTAAATTATGACGACTACGTCAGTGCAAAATTAATGAATATTAAAGCAAGTAATGAAAGATATTTTATGTGATTGTAAAACACTCTCTTAGAATAAATAAAGTTATCTCATCCTGGGCTAAGCCCAAAATTGCGGTACTTTTGTAGTGCACACAATATAATGATTGAACACATACAGAATGCTAAACATTTTTTCTTCCTTTAAAATACGTTTATTGTTACATAAAAAACGCGTTTGTTGAGGGAACAACTACGTTTGTTTCTTAAAGAATTATATCTACTGTTTTAAGATATCATCGAATTTCTGGGAACGCATTTATGGGCACATTAATGCAATGAAAGCCTATTTATTTATATATGAAGGGTGCACGGGAATAATGATCAAAGTCTTTTTTTTGTGAAAATGAGATAAGGGTGCCATTTTGTAGGAAATTCTGAGTATTATAATAATGCGCGTTCAAACTGTTTCAAAAACGGTCGTAGTCCGTAGAAATCAAAGTTGCTATAATGCAGTTTTGTATTGAACCTTTAAGTGGCAAACTTTAAAATTCATTTATCTCTTAATGTATGAATACGGACTTTGGTCGTTATTCCTGTGCACCCTTCATATTTAATTTCCTCATATTGATTAGTTCATTTGTCTAATAAATGTGTGAACTGGTATAGTGAATTCAATCTCTGATACAATTAAAAATTAATTAATTTTCATGTATACTAGTGATGTACCGAATATTCGCATGTTTTTGAATATTCACATTCGCAATAAATATGCGAATATTGCGAATAAAAAAGTTACCTGTTAAAATGGCTAATTTAGAAAAAAAAAATATTTAAATTCATTGAGATCCTAAAACAACCTTTTGAGCACAGATTTGCAGTTTACATTAGAATTCCTTAAAAAAAAAGAATAACCATCAATAACCTCAATACTAAACATGAATTGACAAGAATAAGACGTAAAAAGTCGAAACGATTCGGTTGTACTTGGTTAGTTTCGCTGCGGTGATGGAGAAATTTAATTCTCTGCGCGTGCGCATAAGCGCTTAGTGTAAGTGTTCGTATAGTTGTAAATTGAGAGCTAATAGATGGCGCTAGTAAAGTTAAAAAATTAATATTCGTATTCGCGAATGTCTAGTGCACATATCCGCATTCGCGAATGTGTAAAATCACGTGTTCGTTATATCACTAATGTATACTAACAATAAGTTAAGCTGTTAATGGTAACAATGAAGATTTGATACATTGATCAATGATTCTCATCATTGATCAATGTATCGATGGTTTTTTTTCTAATTAGTATCAAATTGTTAGGCTAATAAACATAGGTTCCTTGTAACAATAATTGTTTTTTATATTTACAAGGAAATATTACTCAATAATTGTTGTTCAATTATTATTGAAAGCTACATTTTTCTAGTGAAGTAATGTGAAACAAATTAACTAACAAAATATAATATATTTTTAGGGAATGTATTTATTTTATTGTCTGTAAGTGTAAATTCTTCATATGTTTAAAGTAGTCTTATATTAGTGCCTGCCTATCTTTACTTAGCGATCACTCCATCTAATGAAAGCAGATAACAATCTATCGTTGAATGAATTGTAAAATTATTTTTTTATGTATTATTTTTTAGTAACGGGAATATAATTAGAAGTCTATTCATTGCAACTTGTAAATAATGCGTAATTTTAGATGCTCCACAGGTGTTTATTAAATTAAGGTTGCTATATAAACGTATATATACGACATTGTCTAAAATAAACATTAAATTTGGACAATTAAATCAACTTACATCATATACGCTTTATAAAATGAAACAACAAAAAGCAAACTTGAATGCCTAATAACTTCAATTGACTACAAAATACCGGTTTAATCTATCCACACGCGCGAATTAATGAATAAATCGCCAAGAAATACTGCACGAACGAAGTTCTGCATGAGCGTATTTAATAATGTGTGGTAGAAACGATTCTTCCTTCAAAATCATGTTAAAAACGCGCAAATCAGTTTCCTTCACGTCTGGCGGAATCTCGCGATTACAAACGACGCGAAATAAAACGCAGTACCTATCAATTGAATTCGCATGCACATTCATTTCAGCGTTCGCGATACATTAATAGTGCTATCACTTCGGAAAGAGAGAATGGGAGAATCGAAATTAACAGTTAGCGAAACCTTTCTATTTATTGCAACCTTAAAAAGTTTTTTTTATTGAGTATTTAACAGGATGGCAGAGATGTTACTTATTGCGTTTATTTTATTTTCATTATCCTCTCTTGTATAATATATTTATATACTGGGTGTTTTATGCCTGGGCATGGAGAGATATGTTCGGTAAAACGTGGGGGCTAAAGCCTGCAATGGTACACTGGCTATTATAGTAAGTTATAAGTAGTACTCTCTAAATAACTTATGCATCGCTAGTCTGGTGGCATAAAGCAAATCTAGGCTATGCTATAAGTGCGCTTGCAAAGTCCAGAGGATTGCCTGTTTGGGGATCACGGGAGCCATGTCCTCAGCGCCGACTGCTGCTATGGAGACCATTCTTGGGCTTCCCCCGCTGCAGTTGGTGCTGTGGTCTGAGGCAGTCCTAGGGGCCTACAGAGCAAAATGTAGTGGATGCAAGGGCTTCCCGGCAAAGTCGGAGACCACACCAGCATCTTCAAATACATCGAACAGACAGTACCACTGTCCGTAAAGGCGGATAAGATCTCGACCGTTTTGCAGCTTCTCTGGGAGATACAACGTAGATATCTCCAGTAGGAAAACTGCAATAGCGTGCATCCGCAAGCCAAAACGGGGACTATCCCGTTGGCTTGTCGATGCCTCGAATATGCGTAATGGCACACACATTGGAATCTGGAGAGCGGGTCGGTGATGCTTTTAGCCTAGAGGCCTCCTCCACCATTTTCCAGGCCGAAATTATTGCAATCCAGACTTGTGCTGAGGGCATTCTTCAAACTGCGCTGCGCAAGAATGGAAAGGTAGAGATCATCTCCGATAGCTAGGCTGTCCTCAAAGCTTTGCAGGCTCTCAGATTTGACTCTGCGGTGCCACAGAAAGCTTAAACAGTTGACGAAACATCCAAATGTTACATTGAGATGGGTGCCCGGTCGCTCTGGGGGTCAGAACCAATGAAATAGCTGACACGTTAGCCATGGGCGCCAGCGAGCTGCCGTTCTTAGGTCCAGAACCGATGTTTGGCAGCTCATATGGCAGCATCAAAACGTTTGTCAGATCGCAACTTGCTGCTAGATACTTCTCCTTTTGGACTGCACTCGCCGGCGCAAGACATTCAATTTCTAAGGCTTCATCCGAAGGAGGAAAGATTCCGTACGGCAGTCTTTATGAGCAGGGATAGATTAGAGATTAGAGATTAGGCACTACGCACTAAATAAACACATGCATCGCATGGGGTTGGTAAACTCTCCCCTGTGCAGAAAGTGTGGGAGTAAGGAGGGAACTCCTGCTCGCCTTCTTATCAACTGCCCAGCAGTGGACGAGGAGAGGCAGACGCACTATGGGGTTGAGCCACCAATAGATCCGCATGAACTATTGCACAAAAACAAATAAAATGAGTAGGAATTCTTGTTACTTCGCTCCGGTAACCTCAGATGAAGTAGAGGAGATTGTTATACGGATAAAAGGCAAGGACACGCGCGATCACTACGGTATTTCGACGAAACTCCTAAAAGCTGTTGCTCCAAGTGTTATCAAACCACTTGTCACTGTTATGAATAACTGTCGATCAGAAGGCATATTCCCAAATGAACTAAAAATAGCGAAGGTAGTGCCTATATATAAAAAAGGGAACATGAGGATTAGAGTAATTACAGGCCAATATCAGTTTTGCCTGCGTTTTCCAATATTTTTGAGATGCTGTTGCAGACAGATTAGGCAGTTTTTTAGATAAACATAACATAATCACTAGTGCCCGCATGGTTTCCGTAAGAATAAATCAACTGCAACGGGATTAAGAAAATAATGAATGCGATGATGACGGCACTAGATAATGAGGAGTACGTCGAATTAACATGCTGTGATTTAAGCAGTGCGTTTGACACCGTTGACCATAGATTATTGTTGGATAAACTATACTACTATGGGATACGAGGTAATAGCCACAGTCTACTGGAAGCATATCTAGAGAATAGGCGTCAATATGTTGAGATTGTTGGAATAAATCTGCTGTAGTGCCCATTGATTTCGGTGTACCGCAAGGTTCTATTTTAGGGCCATTATTATTTATTATTTACGTAAACGATCATGACGTTAATATCACGGCGGATTTTGTCTGTCAGTATGCCGATGATACAGTGCTTCAGTAAACGACGATACAAAGAATAAACTCCTACAAAAGACACAACACAGTGGTTAAAGAAGCAGAAACGTGGTTTACCTCCAACAAACTTAAACTTAATACGAATAAAACACAACACACTATGATTACACTGGATAAAAAAGTAGGTACTAGTAGTATCAAACTAGTAAGGTAAGTTAACTCTCAGCCAGATTGCAAACATTTTTGATAGGGTGCAACCTGACTGAAAAGGGCTGAAATTAATATTGGGAAAACAAGAGGTTTTTCTGGCCGAGTTGCCTTCTGGGGAAAAAAATATATTTCCAAATTTGATTCACTTATTCTTGGTAATTAAATTACAATCGCTTTTCCAAATAATTTTAGAAAATCAAAGATATTTTGGAAATGAATGAGTTTAGCGCTAAAATATGTTATATGTCATCTATTTAAAATTTACTGGCGCTTGTAAAAGTGTAATAATATTGGGGGTATTGTATTTAAAAAAAGAAAGTTGGAGGCTGTGCCTAGATTACGAAACTTCCTGTATAAATCCCGATAATTTTGCTTTATAGAGAAATCATATTCCTACAACAATCTATTAAAACTTTTTTCCTAATTGTCACTGTAGAGGAATTCCGTATTGGTGAAACATCCTGTATAAACAATAATATTCTATCATTAATAAAAAAAAACTCATCGTATATCACGTTTTAATAATGAAAATGAACGTTAAAATAAACATAACAACGTAGGTATAGATTACACAGACGAAAGATGGGCCTCATGCAATATTTTGCATCTCCTTCAAGTGTGCTGTGCCGCATCAGTGATTTGACCTCTACGATGCGGACGCGCCGTCAGACTGATATATCTGTGTGCAAAAAATGGAAAGTACACTTAAAATGCTGTAGAAATCGCGTATTCAGAGAGGTTCGTAGAATTTCCGACGCACATAGTCCATCGAGTAGAAATTAATTATTATTTTATTCATCCTAGCATTGCACAGCCGCATCTTATCGCTTAGCGTTGTCACGCCTTCTTCAAATATTGTGATGAATCCTTTAGCCCGCGGCGAATCGCGGCTGCAATAATCGCAAGCGGCGGACCAAAATCATATCAAGGTTAAGTCATATGTGTGTGTTCTAAATGAGAATTAACCTTGGTTCGACTTGCCAGATTTTTTCCTGATATGCAGGTAAAAAAAAAACTGTTTAGATTTTATAGCTGATGACTAGTAGGATGGAATGATGTTTTTTAGATCGGCGTGCTGTAATATCCCCAGTACTGGTTTAGCAGTTAAATAACAAATTATATTCGAACTTAAATAGAAGTAATTAACGAGGATTTACTAACAAGTACATCTCCTATAAAATGTTTTTCTTGAGAATTACCTGAGGGTCGGTAATTACAAATATCACTATTTTTTTCCTAAATTTTTGATGTAGATTATTGTTTTATGCCAATATTGACGAATTTGTTAATCGTATATTATAATTTCGAATACTTTTTCTTTTATTAGTAAAGTTGCCCTCCATGAATAAAACTATAAAATGTAAAAATGAATGATTTTTGTCATAATTTTTAAAAGTAATTCAAATAAGTTTGTGCAAACGTTCAAAAATATTTTTATAGGTTATAAAAAAACGCATAGGTTCTTTTTAAATGCAAAGGTGATTTTCGTCGTTTGCATATGTAAAATATTTTTTTTTATAAAGAGCAGGTGAATGTTAATGAGTGCAACTTTTTTAATTTAAGTGGATAGCAAAAAAATTTTAACAACTTGTCAGATTTATAAGTAAGATAAATATGTCCATACTGAGCATTTCCTCTATCAGGATATGAAACGCTTTCTTATGCAGAGTTCCTAAAAAATGTGGAACCATTTACGTCGTTTCTTTTTTCTACGTTACTACATTTATTAATTAGAACTCCCACCTTAAAAAAAATTACAATCGCATTTCAGTATATGATCCTCTATAGATACTGGTTCGTATAGGTATACAAGCTGATATTTATATCTTATCATATCTCTCTCAATTTTTTTTACTATTCAGCTTCTATTAAGATAACGGAACCAACAGATGGACTGTAAATGTCTGTAAGGAAACAATTCTCCTTATATACACTTATGATATATAATGTTTTAAAAGTTTGCATGTTTAACATATTTATTAACAATTATTTAAATAGAAAAATACAAAAAATATAAAAAAATAAAATAAAAATGGCACTCTCTACATGTGGCAAATTCATCAGTAAATGACAATGATAACTTTTTAAAATTCCAGTAGTTAACAACAGTTCATTAATAGTTAACAAGTCATTGGGTAGAATGCATAAAACGTTAGATGCTAACGCTGCAAGTATATACAACATATTTGAAGTTTATACTACACTAACGAAGCATTTACTAGTCTCTGAAACATATGCTATTATGTGCGTGTGCATAGAGGATGCACTATGCTTCAGAAGTATCTAGTAGTTTAGTAGTATTTACTCCAGTTTAAGTGAAGTTGGTGTTTGCGAAAGTTCAGGCCACTGCAAACTGAGGCGGGCCCCACACTCGGCGTAATTTCCGTGGCGTAATTCAGTTCGCGTAATTTGCGCTGACCGGCGCCAACACTTAACGGAAATTTCGCTGCGTAAATGTCCGTTGGCTCACAGAATTTCCACATAATGTGGCAGCTTTTCCGTTTTTTGCGTTAACAACATATACTTAAAAGTGATGGCGCGAATTACGGGACCGGAATCAGTGTAGCGCGACCTTACGTCTATGTATATTTTTCATGCGAAAACGTTTAAAACTATCACATTAAGTGTAAATTCCGTCCATGTTAGTTTCAATCGAACGAATTTCCGTCAAGTGTACAGCCGCTTAAGTGCGTTTTTATTTTTTCTAAAGATAGCTTTCATCGTAGAAAAGTATATAACAAAAAAGGAGGTGTAGTTTCCGAACATTAATCTTTAGCACCATCTTAAATTGTGCAGTTTCATGTATTTACTTTTTTAATTTGATATTTCACACTCAACAGAGAAAATGTAGAGTGGCTTGTAAATTATTTTCTTGATAATCATTAATAATCCCGTAAGAACAGAGGTGGAGCCTTGTCACCCACTCGAAAATGGAAGGCTTTTTAAGGAAGCTTAGGTGATTCTAGTAAAGTTAAATTATTGTAAAATAAGAAGGTGTAAATAGTGTTTAAGAACACGTTTGTTATGACAAGGGACGCGCACGCCATAAAACAGTAAATGCTTTTGGTGTGCCCTACAGTGTAGTATGTGATATTGAATGGGAAATAGGCGTGAGGCAGAGGTAATTCGTTTGCAAACTGTGAAGAAAAGATTGCAAAGGGACTGGCAGCCAGGCTGCTATCAAAGCAGTCTCGATGGCATGAGACTACACAGTGTCTCTGATTTGGGTGCTAGGACATATAATAGCAATACAATAGCCGACGAACTAGCCAAGGAGGACTCTAAAAGACACTTCATAGGTCCAGAGTATGTATGTGGAATTTCCAAGGACTCTGAATAAAAGAAAGATTGGACCTGGTTAGAAAGAAAGTACAAGGAAGTGGAGATCGACTGAAGGTCAACTACATACTAAAGCGCTAATAGGGGATGGGGATGCTAGATTCTCTGATAACCTACTCAGACGCAGCAAGAAAGAAGTTAAAACCATTACTGGGTTGATAACTGAACACTGTCTCCTGAAAAAGCATTTATACAACACAGGTCGAGTAAGCGACCTGGAGGAGACGAGTTTACAGTAGTGAGGAATTAAAAGTACTCAGGCAGAAACATTTTGGAAAGGATCTATTGTAGCCCTCGAGGGTTCTCCAAGTTTCCACTGCGAAAGATACTGGCTTTATAGAGAACACCAAGCTGCTCGAGTGGAAGTAAGAAATTTAATAGGGCCGTACAATGGGCCGCTTACATTCGCAGTGCGGAATAATTGTAATTTATCAAGTTGCAAGAATGATTTGTAAATTATAATTTGCATACTATGTATGTTGAAGTATAACCTCAGAAAATTTGGGAATATCAAGCCTCTGTGGCTTATTTGCTAGTATAAGCCAATTTATTTAAATTAGATGTTTGAGCTTGTGTTAAAATAGAGGCTAATAATTGCAGATATCTGTATTTTACTGAATTCATTAAATATGGTAGACTTTTTCAAAAGTAAACACGTAATTTAATTGTCATTTATTGAAATACCTTGACGTTGTACTAACAGCTCAAAAAACTGTTTGTTCGAGGTGGCTTATAAAAAATTACAGACGTTTGCAGGTGTTGATATTTTATTTTAAAATTGTTCATAGTTCACTTATGGTGTATACCTAAAATAAAGTGCGTCCTAGTGCGACCGTAAGCGTTATAATTTTTTTTTTAGATGAAATTGCGCATTGCAGTTAGACATGAGCGTTTTGTTTTCGGAAGTAGCACAACCACAAAAATTTAAAAATATCTACACTAGTACATACGTTTAAACAGTTTATTTACGAATTGAAACTATAAATGAACAAGACACTGATAAATTATTAAACTAATGGTTATAAAAAAGTAAACGTAAAAGGATTTATAGTAAGAAATAAAGAGATGCTTAGATCAGAAAATAGAACTTGCTGGTTCTACAGTTGGTAGTAGTCCAAAAAAAGTCCATTCTACTACAAAAACAATTTGGTTATTTGAGTAGGCTAGAAAAAGCATTTGATGAAATGTAGTTTACGCGAAAAAAGATGTGATGCGATATCAACGTCAGAATTAAGTTTTTGCAACTGAATCTCATTTGCGAAATAGTAATCGTTCAGTTGCGTAAGTGTTGAATGAGGTTAGCTCCACCACGAAATACACCGAAGGAGAGGTGTTATCGTTAATTATCAACGCTAAACTAATCCGACATCAATACCAACTAATACAAAAGTATTTATTTCAAATCTCTTGATCTTTATAAATATCTTTCTATTTTCAGCGTATGTCTTATTTAATATGAATAAAAATCAAAAACAAACATTATTATTAATATCATTACCTGCACAATCACAACTGCGAAGATTATAAATATGCAAATTTGGACGGGATTTAGACATAAACAACTATTTCGCGCTACGAACGCAATCGGGACCACTGTGGGCCGGTACAATGAGCACCTAGCTCAATTGCTTGGACAATAGGTGCTCACCCTAACCTCCAAACCCTTCAAAAAAAAAAAAAGAAAAAATGCGTTAATACGTTAATAGCTAATATGAAAGGTATATTTAATTATAAATATGCATATTATATTGTAATATGCATAGAGTAGGTTTATGTATTATTTTTCGGAGTTTGGGAGCTTTAGCCCACAAGCTATATAGCACGAGGGCCACTGCTTATAATGTAACTGGTTATCTTTTATTTAAGTAGGTTATATTGTAGGTGATTGATGTCCAATACTGCTGAAAACCTATATTACGAATACATCGGAAAAGAAAAGCTTTTTAACCACATTTTGTAAAACTCATATAATATTTTTTGCTTATGTTCATTTTACAAGGCCGATTCTACTCTGACGGTTTGTCGATGGAGTTCTCATGCAGTCTATATATTGCAGGTACTGAAGCACTGATATAGATATTCGACATGTGTATGTAGTGAGTGTGTATGCAATAGACAAGATCGCACATTGAACGGCGCGACATCCGCACACATTAGCAACAAACACACGGCAACGAACACAATGGCAAATTTATTTTGGCGGACGAAACAGAACCGATCTGAAATTCAAACGTGTCAAGGTTATTTGTACGTATAGAAAGTAGTTTTTGCGTGATATTCCGATGGCTGGCCGACGCGGTCGTGCCTATGATCAGTTTCTGTGTGTGTTCGACAATAATAATAATAATTATCACGAGTCCGCGGAGTGCGTATTTAGAGAGTACTCCGCTCCGCTGTGGGATTTACTGATTACGTAAAACGTTCGCTCTCGCTACCGCTGGCTGTCGCTGAAACGGTCCGCGTCTTGGCCGCTCAATTGGCAACAAAAACAGGATGTTATATAGAGCCGTCTCATCTCGCTTATTTACTTACCTACGCTAATACTCGCGACTTAGTTATTACCTGTACGGAGTACCAACGGCTGCGTTACGTATGTTGTGCTGCATGTTATTATTATTATTATGCTGTTGCGCGCCTTTCGTTTTAATACATCGAGTGGCTTATCGAACGGCAATTATCGCCGATTGTTACACAAGATATCCGCGTTCTGCGTTTACATGCATTTTAAGCGATTAATCTCATAATTAAAACGACGCGTGGACATGCCATGAAAGGTTAATTAAATTAAATTAAAAAGTATAGTCAAATATTTCGTCCGTACACGACGAGTCTTACGCAATAAAATTCGAAGAAGTCGTCAATAATGATTATTAATCTTATTTCAAATGAAATGGCATAGTCGTCATCCATTATTCTAAACGTAAATGCTATTAACTTTAACACCTTACGATTAAATACACATACTTAACATATACTGATGAGAAGTTGTAATTTTGCCTACACTGTTGAAAAATTTTAACACTTTTTTGACTAATTTAATAGTCAGGAGAGGTCCACACTCTTTTCGTGTTACTTTGTCGAGAACTATACGAGTTTAAATTTGACGAGCAAAGATAGTCAAGTATTGTCTATTGCTAAGGGGTTATTTTGTCCAACTGACATGTGTAATTATAAAATACTTTTAGTCACATTTTATTTGATCTAGACTAGGCAAATTTGCTAGCTGTTTAACTAAATGAACGCGGTCTATTGGGTGATTTCAATTTAAATTTTCTAAACACGACGTCTTTTTAATATGCAACTCTAATTTCTTAGTGCTATAATATTCTCTCTTTAAGACTTTTTCTCAATTATAAGTATGCAGAACCACTCATTCAAAAGTTTTGGTTTCAACTAGACGTGCCAATTTTAAAATGATTTTTTGAGAACGATTATAAAATTAAGTGAAGGTTTATGTTATTTGACTCAAATCTGAAGTAATTACGCAAATAGATGTTCCCAGTACATCTTTAAGATGTTGAGATTTTTTATGCACACTGGAATTAACGTTTGATAACACAAGGTTACACTTTGCAGGTCAGTACACGTTTGGTGGTTTGTTTGGATATGTTAATACGCAGAAACAAACTCGAAAACAGATATGTAATACACGTGGTGCGTATAATGCAATACCGTATTAGATTAGGGTGGGTTTCTATATTTCTATCGAGGGAAAACTTTTTATTGTTTGAACGCTTCTGAATGTCTAGAAAATATAAAGTCTCATATCTGAATAAAGAATTCACACGAAATTCTAGTAATTTCTGTTCTATTAAACACACGTAGTCAACTCGTCTGGCCTTGTTTGTAAAAATCAACACTAAAATATTTGACTAGCGCAAAATTAACGCCAACACTGATAATATTTTCAACAGTGTAAGTTTCTGTATTTCTGAGCTACTCAATAGCTTTGTTCGAATAATGTCAACATTCGAACTCTGATAAACGGTTAATTGATTTATTGATATACTGAAAAAAACCAATTTGATTGACGGTACCAAAATTTGTTATGGTTATAGTAAGTGTTAAATATGGACAAACAAATATTTCTTTTACCTAAAATAAATTATCTAGTCATCATATTTTGGTAAAATCTATTACATGCATTGTTAGCATAACTAAGCGAAATATTCAAGGATATAAATTTTATGATGATCACATACACCGTGGAATAACCAAAATTTTATTCAAATAACCAAATCATTTCAATTAATTCAAATATATATTATACTTAAATTTTCCAAATTACGAACATTCCATTAAAATAAATATTTAATTGAAAGATACTAGAACTATAACCTGTATTTTTGATTTAACAAAGCACTTCTTTGAGTGCATAATATGGAAAACATACGGTTGATATTTTAAACGCCAAGCGTATTGGGAGTTGACCACAGGAATCACTCCGCCACTGTAGGATGCGGTAAAGGGAGTCGCCGTTTCAATGGTCACGGCACACGTGCATTGGTTTGACGATACAACCGTAATATTTTTATCCGCAGACATCTTCCGCATCCTTCAAAATTTACTTATTGCCGTCTACGTACACGATCTAACATCAAGCGTCTGCCAAGCCGAGTTCTGTCTACACGCAGATGACACATCTTTGCTGGTCACAGCTCCGGATCCAGAGACAACTACGCAAACGTCAGGTAGGGCTGTTGGGAACGTCAAAAAGTGGTTTGCTGCAAACGAGTTAAAAGTAAATATTGATAAGCGGACGAGCTGGCCAGGCGAGGTTCGTCAAGGCCATTCGTTGGAGCCGACCCCTCTTTCGGCACTACCAAATCGCAAATTATAAATCCATCAATGGAATGGATATATAATCAGTCCAGAGAGTAGTGGCAAAAATCACTGGGACAAGGACAGGGAAAAGAGTTCCTAAAGGAGCAGAGGCCTGAATTCACGAAAGATCTACTGAATAAAGACAGGAAGCCTGTCAAAATGATTGTAGATCTGCTGACTGGTCACTGCAGACTGAATAGGCATATGTACAACATAAGCCTGGCAGATGATGCAACCTGCGGATGCTGCCAAGTAGGAAGAAACACCAGTTCATGTGCTATGCCAATGTGAAGGCCTGGCGAGGCAAGGTTCTAGTAATCGGGGGAGAACCCCACGCTAGTAGCTATATAAGAAGCCGCTCTCAAAGATCATAGGCCTAAATTAAGAGGGCAAAATTAGAGAGCGTCCTCTAGGAAAAAAAGAAGATCACAAAAGATCTGAAAAGGTCGTGGTGAAACAGGTCGATAGGCCACCCCAATCCTAATCTAATCTAAATATTGATAAAACACAAAGCCTGTTGTTTTCCACCAAGAGGACAGGCCAATCGTCGGTGGTGAAGTTCCTGGGACTTGCATAGATTTCATGTTTAAGCTGGTACCGAACACTTCGAGCAATCAAAAACCCACCCAGGCCAGACCTCTGCGTTGTTCGGCCATCAGGAGGCTCCTAGCCAGCATCGCCAATTATGAAGCGGCAAAGGCGGCTTACTTTGCTAATTTTCATTTCCTTATATGCTATGGAATACTGTTTTAGCAGGGGAGGAGGGGCAGACTCACACAGAATATTCGTCCTTCAAAAAAGAGCAATTAAATATCTGAGTAACCTGGAAAGCAGGAATAGTTGTAAAACACACATTAGAAAGCAAAATATACTTACCCTGCCAAACATTTACATCCTTAATTGTGTCACTTATATTCATAACAACAAGAATAAGTTCAACTTAAACAGAGATCAACACTCATACAACACCTGAACGCGATATGAATTGAGAGCACTTTACCATCGCTTCGGCAATCTTACACAAAAGAGTGGTTGTCTATTGGGGATGCATACTTTAAAACAGGTTATTGGAAGATACCAAAGCATTCTACCCGCCCCCAGCTTTAAAGAAAAAGTAAAAGAAATGCTCATGGAGAGGAAGTCTTACAAGACTGAAGACTTTCTATGTAATTAATTTGTAAAACATTTGTTTGTTAGTTTGTTGTTGTATTAGCTGTTTGTCATCTACCTTTATTTATTTATTCTTTTATCTTTACATGTTTTTCTTTATCTTTAAATTTTATTTATTTATTTTATTATATTCATTATATCGACATATATGTATATATGTACATGCGTACATAATTACATAACTGGACGACTTGTTTAAAATAAAATCACATTTTTTTCTCCTGCAACTTGTTGAAAAATCCTTGTTTCCCCCTCAAAGATGGCGGATAATGTTATTATACAATATCTGCTTATTATGTATTTGCTCGAAGTTATAATACCTATATATTTGGCTCTTTGTCATCTACCTTTATTTATTCCCAGATAGACTGAAGTACACCCTAATAAAGCCTGTATACAACAAAGAGTTGTACGGTCAAATTTTGGAAACTATCGACCGATAGCGCTGATATCCAATCTATCTAAAATAATAGAAAAAATAGTGTATCTCAGAATATCGCACTTCTTACAAAAGTACAATGTTCTTAATAGACAACAGAATGGATTTGTAAAGGGTAGATCGACTACTAGAGCTATTTATCAGGTTATAGAAGACATTTGTGAAGGAATAAACAGTCATTAGAAGGCGTAGCTTGTATTAATGAATGGATCTATCTAAGGCCTTCGACTGTGTGCACTTTCGATATTCTGTGCTTTGAAAATAGTTGTATGGTTTTTCGGGGGTTGATGGCTGACTGGATAAGGTCCGTATCTAACTGGGAGGCTGCCAATGTATTGCGGCGGATGATGGCAGCGGAAGGGAAATAAGATCAGAATGGGGAGAGGTAAACTTTGGTGTTCCGCAAGATCAGTTCTGGGCCCTTCCTTTTCCTGCTATATGTTAATGACCTCCCAGGTGTGTGTGAAGATCTAACAGTTTCTTCTTTGCGGATATACCTCCTGCACAGTAAGAAGAAACCTACTGACACAAGTAGCACAAGCTGTAGAAGAAAACTTAGATATATATATAATGAGTGGTTTACAAAAATAACTAAAATTAAACATAAATAACACAAATATATTATTTTTCCAACACCTGTGAACAAACAACTCAAGTAATGCACAAAAACCAAAATACTTACCAGTTCAAATAGTGCGGTTTTTCTCGGTGTAAAACTAGATTCCTCATTTAACGTGGAAGCCACAGGTTGACGCACTCGCAAAACACATATCCAGTGCGTGTTTACTGTTTACGAACGATATCGCGGACTGTCGGCGTGGAAGCTGCTCTTAGTGTATACTACGCCTCCGTCTTTTCCAGGCTAAGATATGGTGTCATTTTTTTGGGCAACTCTACAACATCAAATCGCATATTTATACTACAAAAGCTTGTCTGAGGGCAATGTTTAATTTAAATTCGTAGACAATCATGTAAGCCAGTGTTTCTCCAGTATAAGATACTTACCCTTTCCATCCATCTTTATACTCGAATGCGCCAGGTTTGTGAAAGAGTACTACAATGATTTTTTCAAAAAGTTTGAACTTGATCACAGCTACGGGACGCGCGGAATTGCTAACAATCATTTAGTGCCGCCACGGACAGACCTCACGAAGCTCCAGAAAGGTTCTATCTACCAGTGCATTAAAATATACAATCATTTGCCTGAGAACATTAAGAAAATGCCAAGTAAACAATTTCTTAAGACATTAAAAAACATTCTAACAGCTAAGGTGTATTATAGTGTTGAAGATTTTTATAATGATAGATTTTAAAATGTATGCTGTACTCTGTATTGTTCACAATTATTTTAATTTTTTCTTGTATTGACGTGTTCAATGTAATTTTCATCATGAACTATTAAACTATTACTATTCTATTACTATTTATTCTTTTATTCTTACATGTTTTTCTTATCTTTAAATTTTATTTATTTTATTATATTCATTATATTGACTAAGGTACATGCGTACATAATTACATAACTGGACGACTTGTTTAAAATAAAATCACATTTTTTTTCTCCTGCAACTTGTTGTTGATAAATCCTTGTTTCCCCCTCAAAGATGGCGGATAATGTTATTATACAATATCTGCTTATTATGTATTTACTCGAAGTTATAATACCTATATATTTGGGCAGTTGCTACATACGAACCTGGTTGTACTTAAGTATATGTGTAAGCGCAAGCACTTGTGTCATTAAAATGTTTTGCGCGATCTCGCCGAAAAAGAAACGAAAATTTAATCGCGTTAGCGATCATCGGCCGTGTCCGGGTCATGCTGATCGAATTGTTGGCGATCATACATACATACACATTCGCCGAAATTCGGGCTAAAAACGCGCGTTGGGAATACTGAAAATGTGTACGCATGAACACTCACGTCGGGTATAACAAAAACCACAGGCATATATATACATATACGGTTTGTAATGAAAATGTGATTTTATAATTGTGGTAGATCATATTAGGATAGTTTTCTCTTCTAGAGATTTTTTACGTAACACTTTTGTTCAGGAATGTGCTTTAAAATTGCTTAGGAATATTATACGACTCAATAATTTTGATCCAATCACTATGAGATTACATTCATTTTACTGGTAACATGTACACTGCCCGACCAAATTAATGTCGTAGTCCACAGTAAATTTTTGTATTTACCTATCTGATTGTTTTAATTACCAAGTGTTTTTACACGTAAATACCCTAATAAAATAAACCTGCATAAGCCTATGCGAGGTGAACGCGCGTCTGTTCAAATGATGAGCAGTTTTGATAGTCACTGCGCTATAGACGACGTCATTAATTTTGTCGGGCAGTGTACCTATCGGCACGTATATTCACCTAGGTTAGATGTCGGACCGCGATAGACAGATATAAGACAGAAGGCAACGCCGCGATTCCTAGAGAGTTTCGGCATCGAAAACAAAGAGCGGTATGCTTCGTATGTACATACAAGAATACACCCACTCACCTAGCCCACTTCACAGTTCGTAGGTATTAATATTTAACGAAGAACGCGAATTCGCCGTTTTCAAATCGTGACCATTATGTTATGCGGGAAACCTTCTGGAAACGTGTGAACTTCAGTTTCGAACATTCCCCGAAGTAAAAGAAGGTTTTTAACTGTTTTCAATAATTAGAAATATCAGATGTGTTTGAGATTATGTTTATTCAAGTTTATTTTGATTCGCATTCTAAACGGAATTTATAAAAATCGTTTCTGATTCAATTTTTCTTGGTAAAAATCAGTTTTTTGATAACTTTCCGCATTGAATGGGGGTAGATGTATAGAAATTCTTCCATTTTACGTGAATTCACGGGAAAATTTCAATTTCTTAGAAAAAAATCTCTAACATTATAGTATTATTAAGAAAAATATTAATATCTCTCAGGAAAAACTGAAAATATCTTACAATAATCAAAATCATAATAAATATATTCAAATGCAAAACAAAAGTTGTTCATTCCATTCTTAATTAATTAACATCTATAAAAGCTACAAACGTAAAAAACAATTGTCAGTAAATAAACAACAAAGGAAAGTCATGGACTATAAAATTACTGTATTTCGACAAAAGAATGGATCCACTCTCTCACAACTATTGTTTTGCATTTGAAACGCCCACTACATTATAGCGTATATGTATAGTTTGTCCATAAATATAACAATTTGATTAATGAGCATTTCCGGGGATTATCCACTACCTGCTAGGGCAGGTGTAGTCTATCCATAGATATAATGATTTATTAACTTATTCACCAGCAGTCGAACTTCAGGGAAGAAATGTTTATGCCGCAGAAGTTAGTGGGTAATGCCCGGTAAATATCATTAGTCAAATCGTTATATCTATGGACAGATTATACATACATTTACTAGATTTACATCATTTCCTTATCCAGCAGCATTAGGAAAATACATATTTATGTAGATATAATAATATAGAATATAAGAATTAGTTAATAATAAAGAAAAAAATATGGAAGGAGCAATGGTAGATATAATTAAAAATAGTTGTATGGGGGATCGCAAATAGCGAAAGTTGATACAGAACCTGAAAAGCTATAAGGAATAATATAGTCTATTAAAAGTGGACGTATTTTGACCATTGCTGTATAAATATAAGCAATAAACAATGGATGAAAATGAACAATCTTGGATTATTGTTCGATCTATCCAAAGCTTTTGATTTAGTTAATCATAATATCCTTTTACATAAATTAAAACATTATGGCGTAAATGGAGTGTCGTTGAATTGGTTCAGATTCTATCTTACAGAGAGGAATCAAAGTGTAATAGTGAAGAATTGCCAATCGTCATTTTTAAATCTGAATGTTGGGGTGCCGCAAGGTTCTGTGTTGGGTCCAACACTCTTTGTGGTCTATATTAATGATTTTGTTGCTCATTTAAGTAAAACTGAACAAACAACCATGTATGCGGATGACATTAGTTTGATTATAAGCTCTCATAATATATCTGAACTATTAGTTAAAAACATTTACAACAAAGTGTGTAATTGGATGACATATAACCATTTGATGATAAATAAGGAAAAAAACCAAGTTCATATACTTTCACAACAAAATAAAGTCAATTCAAGAAATTAACATTAGTCAAGTTATCTGGAATACTCACGTATCAAGTAAATTTTTAGGAATATTTGTCCATGAAAATTTGAAATGATCACATCACATTGAATATTTGTCGAAAACGTTATCTAAAATATGTTATGCCTTGAAACAATTGAGAGAAACGTGTAATATCGAGACTTTAAAAACGTTTTATTATTCTTATGGAATTATCTACTGGGGAACGTCATATGAAGCAAATAGAATATTCAATACAAAAATAAGTTACCCCGTAATATAAAAAAAATTTCAAATTTTAATTTATATAAGAAAACCGTTAAGAAATATTTATGGAATAAAAACTGTTACAGTGTTAGTGATTTTCAGTTAATGTAATTATGTTCTTCCTTTTTCTTTCTTTTTTGTGACTTATTTCAGGCATGTATTTTAATATTATGCTTTTGAAATAAATGATTATCTATCTATTTTTCGCTTAATTGCAAATACCTATTTATGTTTTAATTTTATTGCTTTTGCTGTTCAATTTAAAATTACAAAGTAACTCATCGTGTAGTTGTATTTAGGACATTTTGTGCAATTAAAATCATCTATTTATTGTTGAATTTTTCGAATTTCAAGATGTTCAACCATTCTCGAGATATCGCGCTACTTCATTCCTCTGAACACACTGTATATCGCGTTATTAAGTGCTAATTCTTATTTTAAGATTAATCTTCTCTGCATTTCTTATTATACCACCATTCGTATAACTTTACATTTGATTTAATTTTGGCTCTGTTTAAGTTTACTTGTTATAGTATTAATAGAAGTTCTTTTAAACATCATTCAGCCAATTATGTTAACAGTAGTTTATTTTTCTTTTTTATTTTTAATACAAAAACTCAATATATCTATGTAGTAAGAAATTGCAAAGCTTGACGTCTAGTTAATACTACTAAAAACCTCATTTGATTCCCTTTCAATAATTGTTAGAAATTTCTTATTATCACCACAATTATGCTACGGTCTTTAGATAATATCCGTGAATATTTTACCTTTTACAATTTGGCCAATCGTATCCTCGCTTTAGAAGAAAATAAAAATGTCTACCGTTCATGGAATTCGCCATTGATCCTAGATCATTTCAATTGACCGTAAAGAGATCGTCATGCTTGAATTGGTCTCTGTATTTTTCTTTCTACATTACCATTAACAATCGTTTTATATCTATATACGTAGTTTAGATTAGTGCACTTAGCAGAGATTATTTCTTTCAGCTTTACATTACAATTTTAAATACATTATGGGTATATTTATTTACCGTGTGCCAGGTTTAAAATACGGTTATTCGATGATACACAAAGTAGAATGAAGTATAACTCTAAGGAATTAAATTTTACTTTAAAGAGGTGTAATTAATTTTAGAGCATGGGAAAACATGGGAATTAAGATCCAATATGATGATGTACTAGACAAACATCGTGGTCAGACCAATAGTCACTTATGCATCTCTGGTGTGGTGGACAAAAATACAGCAGCACATTGCTATAACTCAACAAGATACAGAGACTTGCGTGTTTAATAATAACAGGAATAATGAGGAGTACTCCTACAGCAGCAAAGAAATGCCTCCTACACCACCCTCCTCTCCATTTGCTGATAATGGGCTAGGCAAGAATGGGGCTTCCCAGATTGCAAGATCTACTAAGTGGCAGGTATCCAAGATCGAGACAAAATAGTATTGCCCATCATGTAGAAGACAACCTTTTGAAAATGAGATCAGATCACATGTTATCGACATACCTTTTTAACGAAAATAAATTCTGATGTCAAAATCACGGATCAGATAAGCTCGAATCAATCCAACTACAGAGACAGGTTCAGAGAATTGATGTGGTTTCAGACAGATCAAAAACAGAAAACAGCACTAAAGCTGGAATCTACAGTGAGGTAAGAAACACAGTAATCACCCTTCCATTAGGAAAATATATCACGGGTAAGCAGAGGTATACGCAATATTGCATTGTGCAACAGAAAGTAATCAGAAAGATTATAAAAGTAAGCGGATCTATATTACAACAGACAGTCAAACTGTACTGAGAGTACTAGTGAAACCTAAAATGCAACTCAGACTGGTTTGAGAGTGTATTCGAGACCCACTTTATTATGGGTGCCTGGATATTCGGCAATTGGAGGAAACGAAAAGGCTGGTGAGTTAACAAGAAAAGAATCATCGGCTTTATACGGTGTGTCCCCGGATCAATGCATGAATAAGTAAAAAAGTCTGAAACTTGAGTTGAAATTTCATCTTCTGGGCTTTAGCCCTGCTTGGATAGATAGTAATTTGTACTATACTTTTTAGTTCTGAAAATTGAAACATTCCTTGGAAATTAACAAAAATGTAGTTTTCTCACTAATAAAGTGCCTTTTTTGTAGGAGATGCCACAAAATGTTATTAAGAAAAGTTATTCAGATTAAAGATCGGCGTCAATACATCAGTATAGTGGGTAAGCAGGATGGTATAAAGCGCGAGTTCACATCGGACGGCTCTGTGATTGCAAGGGGGGTTCCACAAGGTTCCATCTGGACACTTATTGTTTCTGGTGTATGTCCATTGATTTGCAGAACCGCTAAGTATTGCCTCAGCATTTAATAACGCCGATAAGACACTATCATGATAACTTATTAGTTCGGATACGGTTGAATCTCTGTCACATGCTAGCGGGTAAATGCACAACGACACAATGATCGGAATGGGTGAGACTAATGATTTAATAATAAATGACAACAACCGCGTTATTGTACTTTTGTAAAAGACATAGGGAAAGCATTTACAGTTAATGAAATATAATCTGTCCGAATGTCGCAAATTTAAAACTTTCTCGGATTTAGCATGGATCCAGCGTTGAATTGGTTTTCGCATTGTGAATGCAGTTATTAAGAAACTGAATTCCTGCTATTATGCCATCGTCAACTTGCGCGATTGTGTTGATATTGAGGTTTTGAAACACTACTATTATGGCACATTTACTCAAGACTGCGGTATGGCTTAATCTTTTGGGGAGCATGTACGAAATTTGAGTTTGTTTTCCGGCCAAAAAAGAATAGTGCGATCCATATTGAAAAACCAGCTAGAACCCCGTGCAAACCGCTTTTCCAGACTCAGACTTGCTACCATTACCCTGTGTGTCATTATATGAGCTAATAACTATTTGTTCATATGCACCAAGATTTGTTTGTAAAAATAATGATTTTAAACGGGAATGCAACCGACAACCGTGATATGTTAAGTGTACAACAATCATCGCACATCGCTATTCGAACGTGGTCTTATTACAGGGGCATCCAGGCTTACAATGCTCTGCCACAAACTGTCAAAAATTCAAAAACCACGCGATCGTTCAAACTTCACTTAGACGTTACCTGATGGAAAATGTTTTTACTCTTTTAGTGAGTTTTTATGTATAATAATGGTGTGCAAATTAATATTGTAAAGTGTGTGTGTGGGTAAAATGCTTTTTAATATGATACTTGACGAATATTATCAATTTACAGCTAATAAATATTATTATTATTATTATTATTATTATTATTATTATTATTATTATTATTATTATTATTATTAATAAATTAAGCAAGTGTATAAAATTTAAAATTTAAGTAAGATCACGCATGCTTTGGAAATTTACAGAAAAAAAATACTCTTTTTACTAAAAAAGAGTTTTTTTCTGTAGGAGACACGACAACAATGTTATTAAGAAAAGTTATTCAGATTAATAAATTATGTCAGTATGCAAAATTTAAAGAAGATCGAGCATGTTTTGGAAATGATGTGATATCTTATTTGCCAAAACATAATAGTGTGCTATGGATATATGGCGACAAAAATAAAATAACCTTTTGACACTTGTCAAAAATATTTAATTAAAATTACATTAAATTTAGTAAATACCACTGTAAAAACACACAAAAGTTATGCTTACTTTATCAGAACGGATCTACCTAATTCAATGTTATGCTATAGGACAATAATTATCAATTCCACCGGTTATTAAATTGTTTAATGGAAGTTTCCAAACACGGTACTGGTCCAATCTACAGCATCCAGACTGATTAAAGAAAATCTCTCTACCGATGGTGTGCATAATACTTATACCAAAAAAGAAAAAAAAAACTTTGAAGAAGATGACATGAGTGCTATGTTTGCAATGGAATGAATGAATGAGTAACTTTCCTTAATAGCTTAATAACTGCTTAACGTGAAACGATGCTTGTTTTTTTATCTTTTCAACGTTACAGTATATTTTTAATCATGTCAACGTTAGGTATAACTTCATGTTTTCCCCAGCTAGTGCCACTCTAATTCAACTCTAATTAGTAAGTACTTTATTTTAATTAGCCGTATATTTTATTGTTGCCTGATTATTAATAGATATTCTCTGATGAAGCCAAGGATGTTGGCGAAAGCTTAGATATTTAATAAAGGAGTTTTTGACTGCATACTCTGTTCAGTTGCATTTCTAATAACCTGATCTCCCAACAAGTTCAGCTGGTACTTCTTCCAACAATTTTCTTAATAACAGTTTATCGTATCTTCTACAAAGAAGGCACTTTATTAATGAGAAAAAACTACATTTTTGTAAATTTGCAAGGTATATTTGATTCAAAACTAATCCAAAACCATCCAAGCAGGGCTATACCCCCAAAGATGAAATTTCAACTCAGAATTTTTTTACCTATTCATCCGTCGATCCAGGGACACACTGTATATTATGCACAGAAGCTGTTTAAAAACACACTACGAGGACAGGTAAGGAGCTGGGTCAAAGAGAAAGACAAAGAATTCTGAAATAGTTAGCCAGGCAAATTCTAAGGAAAGACCTTTAATAGGGAACTATCAAAAATCGAGGACTGTGACAAAAATAGCTCCACACTGTGGCACTGGTAATACAGCAAACTTCTTGTAGACCCCTCACCACAAACTGCACTAAACTGGACGTACGTTTCAATAGCAAAGCTATCATCATCAGCAGAAATACTGAACAGCTTGATCGCGGGTATATTGTAAATCGGTCAGTTGTCAGTTGTTATTATATTTGCGCCCATGCAACGATTTTAGTTATCTGTCAGCATTTGCTAAATATTAAGGGAAAACCATGGCAAAAACCTTATTGTGGAAGTAGGATCTGGGAAGAAGTACCAAACCTTGTTACTGATAGCCGGTAAATTATACATCTTTTTGACACTACAGAGTGCTCTGGAGATAACAACTGCTGTAATGGAATCACAGATAACGCTTACCACATTCTGTGTAAATTCAAGGCTTTGGACCCAAAAAGACAGGCAATTTTTGACAATCGCCCAAAATGAAGCTAGAAGATTAGCTTGTGCTAAGGTACTGGAATGACTGACATAATTTAATGGCTAAAAGAAACGAGAGACTAAATATAGAAAGCAAAGAAGCTGCGGTGTTTCCAGGGACTCGGGGGAAATACAAGATTCATTAAGATTAATCTTATCTGAATTGATTATCAAAATATTTCACAGGAAAACAATTCTTAGAACTAAAATAATACATGAAGTACATATGTATATAAAGTACATATGCAAATAAACTGATATAAAACTATTATAAATAAATGTGTAGGTTTTATTAGCGATAAATGTATATTTTAACACCTTCTGCAGCACTAATTGTAAGTGTTCGCGTAATGTTGCTTTATTTAGCCATAAACGTGCGTACGCAAATAAATAAGCGTATGCGCTATACGGAACAATACGGAAACGCACTTGGTTATATACATATAACGTAACCGCAGTACATAATATGCAGATATGAGTTGAGTATGTGTCATATATGACCATGTACTCGGGTACTCGCATGCGACTGTCGTCCTATCCCGTCAGTAAATGGGTACTGCATTCGCGCATAGCCCAGGGCACAACACAACTTGGCGTCTTTTATCCCACACATACACACAAATGTGCATACCTTCCACTAGACAAAAACACACATTCGTTATTGTATTTACGTATAGATATAATACATATGTTCGTCCTTTCTACGCGTAGATATATTTGGCGAAAATAAAGGTCAATGTCAATTGCTCAGATACGGGTTTAAATACGAGTATACACACATGCATACTTATGAACTTGAGCTATGCTATGTGCATAATGTTTATGTCCACGATAGGAGAGTTACAAGGGCACATATAAGTTGATATTGTATAAACGTATTCTTTGGAATTTGATTTAATGCTACCAAATATTGTATTACCGCAGTTAAAAATATTACGTAATTAAATCTAAATATCAATATAGGTAAATATTTTATATCTTGACATTGTACAGGAAATATAAACTTTTCTTGTTTGTAAACCAATGATAATTTACATTACGATGTAAATAACGCTAATTTGGAGTTCCCGCTATTAATTTAAAAACTTCTTTGATTTGCATGGTAACTTTTCTCTAGTAGTTTCTGTTACTTCGTTAATTTTTTTTTGTATTAATCTTATAAGTAGTTGTTGCAATAACTTGCTGTCTTTTTCAATGTATTATTTTTCGTAGCGATTTTAGACCCTTACGACTGACGTTCTATGCGAATTATAAAGAACCTTCTTATCTATATTTAGATACGTTAGATAAGGGTAGTATTTAGAAGGGATTTAAGTATGAAACATAGAGATTCGTTTTATTCGCACATCTGGAAAGCATTGCAGCAGTATGTTAAAAAAACTAGTGTTACAATGATGTCAAAAATCCAATTTTAAATAAATGCATATATATTGCGGTGGTTCATAAGAGGAAAGCTATCAACCATATTAGATGTAATTATTATTTTATGTACACACCTGTTTGTCCAGTAATATTTGGGTTACTTGGGTTAATTCGTATTAGTGGTCATGAAAATTATATACAGTGAGGTCGTAAATGGTCCCCCCCCCTTGATAACTTTTGAATGGTATGAGATAGAGCAATGAAACAAAAACCAAGTGAAATTAGAGATAATTTGTGATTTTTTGCCTATAGAAATACGCTTCTGATCTAAAATAGAGGGCGTAGCTATCTTTAAAATTTTAAATAGGAATTAATTTCATTTAGAAGCTCATTAGGAAGATATTTCTATTACTTTTATGGCAATGCAAACAGTTTTACGATTTTCGAAATTTTTACCAGCTTATCCAAGATTAACAAATTGGAGTACTTACGTTACTTTTTCGATAGCCCTCGTATTCGCTTTTTGGATATAGTGTACAGAAACCTGTAATTACAATAATCTGTAACATAGACACCCACACACATGACACATACACTGACAGATAAGACACTTTTGCTAAATTTTGCAAAAACGTCATATTGTAAAATATGTCATATTTTACAGCAATCGCTTCCTAAGTCACATAAAACCACAATATTTATACGAGGGCTATAGAAAAAGTAACGTAAGTACTCCAATTTGTTAATCTTGGATAAGCTGGTAAAAATTTCGAAAATCGTAAAACTGTTTGCATTGCCATAAAAGTAATAGAAATATCTTCCTAATGAGCTTCTAAATGAAATTAATTCCTATTTAAAATTTTAAAGATAGCTACGCCCTCTATTTTAGATCAGAAGCGTATTTCTATAGGCAAAAAACACAAATTATCTCTAATTTCACTTGGTTTTTGTTTCATTGCTCTATCTCATACCATTCAAAAGTTATCAAGGGGGGGGGGGACCATTTACGACCTCACTGTATAAATTATATATAAATATATAATTTATCGCCTGACAACTGTTCGATATCCTGATATCCTAGGTTTCGACTTTACTTGAATGGGATAGTGACTCAATGTAATTCGTAGGAAATAAATGAGTGAAATCCTTGGATACGGGTGTTTGTTGATAAAAAAAATCTTCTGAAAAAGCTGTTTTATTTTTCATCAAGTGTAATGAATTAAACCATATTCCTGTGGTATATCTAGTATTGAAGGGGATCTTTGTAAATCCATGCAATTACCTTCGATCTAAAAATATAGAGAAGAAACGTCAAAATTATTCGAGATTATAAGAAATTTGCTGTGTTTATTATTACTTGGTACATTTTCTATATGGAATCATACATGTCTCTGCTGTTTTGAATGTAATTATACACTTTGGATGCACTTTTGGGACATCGTTTAAACGCGAGATATGAGATTTCTGAATTGAGATAAACTGCTAAGAATTTAACAAAGAACATTGGCACGAACGAATTCTTCGCCAATATTTGCGCGTTCCGTATACACGAAAAAACTAATTTGTTTAGGACAACAAAATAATTTCAAACAAATTTTATCATGAAAATTTATTTAATCCAATAAAGTATTTCGATATTTCAAATAAATTAAGGGTTAAATGAACAAATAATTTGGTTGAATTAACCAAATATTTGTTTGCCCATATTAGGTTAACTTAATCAGAATTTGGTTTTATCAAATAAATTGTTTTTTCAGTGTAGATAGTATCTTAGATACAAAAAGTATCTTTCCATAAGGTGTCTTTCCATAACCAAAAAAGTGTCTTAGATAAAAAAGCCATACCCAACTAACATTTTCAGTCGCTGGAACGTTATAGTGGCTACTATCACAGGAACTTTAAAGATTCACCATCTTTCACTAGTAGCTACGTTCCAGCGACACCCCTGCAATTGCTTCTGCAACATTTCCCTGACGTAGCAGGGTCGTGTCTGCCACTTAAATGAACTTGGCTCAATGGATTTTTCAATTTTTTCATACTCTTAATCTACTTCTGTCATAAATTTTTCGTAAAGATTCAACTGTATTCCAACTCCATTCTTTTATCTAAGCTATCATGAAACTGAATATAGAATTAATGTAGACTGTGTTGCACGTTGATAGTTAGAAAAATGGCAATGCGCTCTTAAAATATGCGTCATTTAAAAAAGAAAGTCTTTTTAAATATTTATACAATTTTGAAATTGCCCATTTAGGTATCTATGTAAGTTTTTAAATTATTGCTGAACATTGTAAATCAACAAATATTTATTTATTGATTTAATATATTCAGTACGCTACTAAAGTAAAATTAATTGTTAGCTAGTATTGTGGCGTCATTGAGCGTTCATCAATAACAATGGCGTGGCAATGCTGCTCCGTAAGTACTCATTTTTTTAAGTCGCCCAGTTCTAATCTAATTCCCGTTAGTGTAATTAAACCCCTAAACGCTACTTTATTCGCGTCCCTGCGAATTACTTAAACGCAAATCTACTGGTAATATACCAGTAATAACGCACGCCGCATCTGCTGAAATAGATGAGTACGTGTTCGCAGTCCCGCCCGTTTACAATCGTGGTGCTTTGATTATTTTTTTTTTGTTTCTTTAATTTTACACTCGTTCGCTCATATCGCTCCCGTGTACAACATTGCTGGTTCTACAGCGCCCTTGTAAATAGTACCCGTCGCGTTATCGACTAAACCCCATGTGATTGCAGTTGATGCTCTAATTTTATTACTGATTTCCCTACATTTCGCGCTAACATATTGAATAGGCGCTTTAAACTTTAATTTATTATCTAAAATAACCCCCAGATATTTGACAAGTTCTTTGCAATAAATTCTACTCTCTGCTAATTTAAACGTAGGCTTTCGTTTCCTCGTTTTGGTAAAGTCGTACCAGAGTAATGCGATATGGTTATGGCCACTATCGTTTTTTACTGGTTCCAGTAATTTTAAAGTAATTTTGTTTGGTAGCAAAGTTCTGAGGCTATGACGACTTGCGACTGGTAACGATTACGTACACTACCACTATTACAGCTGGTTTACATGAAGTCAGTAGCCAGGTAACTTGACTTGAATCTTCAACAGCAAGTACCACCAGTTCAAAACTGGGCAAGCGTTTGAAGTAAGTTCAGTTAGGTGTATGTGGTGACATTAAAAAAAAAACCGCAATTATTACAGTATTGGTGTTCGCAGTACTTGTACAGTTGCAGGGCTTCTCAAAAAACGTCAAATCAACAGGTAAGATACTTGCTTGCATGCTAATTTGCTAGAAGGGCAAAAAGCAAGTCGGCAATTAAATAGAACCTGATTCACTTGATTGTCTTATCAGCTTGCCTGATAACTTGTATCGTACTTGTCTTGCCTAAAATAGGAGGATTGTAGATGTTTACACAGAGCAAGTAACTTGCTGCAAATCACTTGCTGACTTGACTTGCTTTTCCACTGGCTTCATGCATACCAGCTTTAAAGGCTGATTTACGTGAAGCCGTGTGCCAGTGTGCCTTTTTTAAATGTCACCACCAAGATGAGATCATCACCCCATTGAACTTACGTCAAAGACTTGCCCAGTCTTGAACTGGCAATTGTTTTGGGACTTGTTGAAAATTCAAGTCAAGTTACCTCCTGACTTGACCTGGTTCTCCACTGCCTTCATATGAACCAGCCTTTAAGGTCTAAATCAAGGTAACTGTTGCTACTAAGTCGAACGTAATTCCAGTCTCAGTTCTCGTCACTACGATGTTGGTTGAGTACTTAAATACTTTGAAGTATCATTGAATATGGAAAGTATCTAAATACAAAAAGTAGTTTTATATACTTTTGTAGTATCTCAGATACTTTTTGAGGTTTTAAATGTCTTGTGTTGCACAATATACTGCCAGTTCTTCACAGCGCCATGATGATATTAGATATTTACGATAATTTCATGTAGTTGAATATTGAATTGACCGGAATAGGCACCCAAGCGCATCTTTCCGATTTTGATAAAATTTGGTAGGGATGTAGAACACCGAAAAATATTTGATACGTACTTTTTTTTTAGTGTCACATCTTTGGCTCTAGGGGGCGTAATGGGGACTCAAAGTGTCCCCCAAAACACATTTTTTTTTGCAATATTTCAGAAGCTTGTTAGAAGCCGTACATTTTAGGTTGAAAAAGAATAGTAGTGCACCCATGGGTTGGTTAAGGAGTTAAAAAAAATGCGCAATTTCACTCAAAAGCCTATATATAAAAATACTATTACTGTGACCACAAACGCAAGTACTATCATCCGCAAAAAGTATGAGTTCACCAGAAGTAGAAATAGTTGGTAAGTCATTAATAAAAATTATAAATAGTAAAGGTCCCAGAATTGAGCCCTGTGGGACACCTCTCTTAAGTTGTAACTGATTGGAACTTTGACCCTTACGAGTGATCCACCATATCGAAGGCCTTACTCAAGTCCATAAACACGCCTGCACATTTATCCCCACTATTTAAACTATCATAAATAAGGTTAAGTAATTGTATAGTAGCTGTAGCGGTGGGTTTCTTTTTCAAAAAAACCATGCTGTGAAGAATTAAAAAGTTTAATTTTAAGTAGATATTGCATTAATCTATTTGACATTACTTTTTCAAGGACTTTCGAAACAGCGGAAAGCAAAGACATCGGTCTATATTTAGACAGCACGTCTGAATCTCCACCTTTAAATACAGGAATAACTCGTGCAGCTTTTAAACAGCTTGGAAAAACTCCATCACTTATAGATCTATTAACAATGCATGTTAAGGATTTTATGATAAAATTTCTAGCATTCTTTAATACATTACTGCTTATGGAATCAATTCCAATAGTATTAGATGGACTTAAGCTATCAATTACATTACCTATTTCATGTTCAGAAATGCTGTCCATGTATATACTATTTATGGTACTGACTAATAGGAAGAGAACTCTGCTTATTATAAAGTAGATACATTCATCTGTTATATTCACAAAATAATTATTAAAACAATTTGCTATCTTTAAAGAATCAGTAACAACATTACTTCCGATGACTAATTCTGTGATATACTCATTTAAGATTAAAAATGAAAAAAAAAAATTATAATATACAAGGGCAGGGGTGAGAAAAAAAACCAGTGCGCACGGGACGCTAACAAAAAACACGTATCAAATATTTTCCAGAGTTCTACATTCTTACCAAATTTTATCAAAATCGGAGAGATACACTTGGTTGCCTTTCCTTGTGAGTGCACTTATCTAGTGATGTGAATATTTTCAATGTTCAAATCGGAATTACACTAAAGAATACAAATTAACATGTCTTTTTTTTCTTTCTGTTGTTACAGTGTGGTCCGTCTCAGACATGGGAAGTGAGCATTACTGCCTAAGGTGGAATAATCATCAGAACAACTTATTAGGCGTGTTCAGCCAATTGTTACGAGACGAAAGTCTCGTGGACGTAACGCTGGCCTGTTCGGAAGGCCACTCGATCCGTGCTCACAAGGTAGTACTATCTGCCTGCTCTTCATATTTTCAAACTCTCTTCGTAGACCACCCTAGCAGACACCCGATCGTTATCCTCAAAGACGTGAGGTTCTCCGAACTACGCACCCTCATCGAATTCATGTACAAGGGTGAGGTGAACGTGGAGTACTGTCAACTGTCGGCCCTCCTCAAAACGGCGGAAAGTCTGAAGGTGAAGGGCCTGGCGGAGATGACGAACCTCGGCCCCGGTTCCGGCGATTACAAGCAGGAGGAGCCGGAACAGACGGAACCGACGGAACTGGTGAGCAAGAGGCCGCCGCAGGAGGACAGAGAGCAGCAGCACGCCGTCGCGTCGGCAGCGACGGCGGCGGCGACGACCACCACGACGCCGCCGCCGCAACAGCAGCAACCACCGCCGTCATCGCAGGCGACGCCCAAAGTGTGCAAGACACCGCCGGAAAGATCTCCCTCGATAGAACCTGTTAGATCGGATACGCCCATTGATGAATGCGGACCTAGTGATATGAGCATCCATAATAACAGCAGTAACGTCAGTTCGTGCTCGGCGGCGCTGGCAGCCGTTTGTAACAGGATATCGTCGCCCATTAATAACGAACCGTTGCCTGGCCCCTCGAATATGCCCCCGGTTCAACAAGTGCCTCTGGTGAGTAGTTCCCACCCCCTTTGAAGTTTATGAGCGATATGCTGTCCTTCCAAGAAACTATCGCTTCTGGAACTAATCAAACTAGACTAATTCCGATCCATAATAGCACATGCATATTAATCCAAACGTATTGAGTCTTTCGCCGTCGCGTCCAGCTTGCGTTTTCAATAAAATTATTAACTAGCCTATGTTTGAAATAGTATAAGGCCCATTGAAGTTTTATAGAATGCATGATATAACAAAAAAGGATACACAATGTAGCCGTAAACAGCCACACGATTTCCAGGTGATGTAGGAGACCTCTGCATTTGGCAAGTTTCTTCAAAGCATTTTCCTTCAGAATTTTCCCTTCAGGAGATAAAGATGATCAGTAGCGAAATACCTACACATGGAAATCAAATATTAGAAGTTAAATATTAAATATTTATTTTAACAGATGATGATAGATCAAAGTTAGATCGAGTTCAGTTCGAAAGTACATTTTCATTTTTATACTGTATTTATTTTTCCTTAAATTTAGTTAATAATTCTTGTATATGTATTTGCAATCCAAATGCACTGATATGTCAACAAAAAGATAGGGAAAATTGCTGGAATTCAATTTTGTCAGAAATGGACGTGTATGCAAGGTTGCATACTCACTGTACAGTTAATATTTTTAAGATTAGTAGTAATAATGATTGAAAATTTTTAAAAGCATTTTTCCCATGATGTACACACCTACCTTTATTATATAATTAATGTAAGGTGATTTCAGAATTTTGCAATAATTATTTATGTCAATTGAGTGTGAACATTTCACAGTTTCATTTGGTCACTTGGGCATTCATGTTAGGGTGGGCACTTGATGTCCGGGCACTTGAGCTAGGTGCTCATTGTACCATCCCTATTGATTCTCTTATTTCCACTCGAGCAGCTTGGTGTTCTCTATAAAAGCCCAGTATCTTGCCAGTGGAAATTGAGGACCTTCGAGGGCTCCAATAGATCTCTCCCGAAATATTTCTGCCTGAGTACCTTCAGTTCCTCACATGTGCAGATTACATGTAAACTCGTTTCCTCCTGTAGTTCGCATCTTCTACACTACGGTTCGCTTACACGGCCTGTGTTGTATACATGCTTTTTCAGAGAACAATGTCCAGTTACCAACCCAGTAATGGTTTTAACTTCTTTCTTACTGCGTCTGAGTACGTTATCAGAGAAACTACCATCCCCATCCTCTATCAGCGTTTTGGTATGGAGTTGACCTTCAGTCGACCTCCATTTCTTTGTACTTTCTTTATCTAACCAGGTCCAGATCTCCCTTCTTGCGGAATCCTTAGTCACATGGGCATTCTCATGTATTAAATATTTTATATTCCCTTCACTTCGGTGAAAGTAACAGACTTTCCTGAGGCAGTTTGCAGCCCTTGCGAAGATAATCGTAACAATGCCTGTTGGATTTTTGTGATTCAAAGCATTCACTAGCCTACCTCCGTGAGAGACGGACGTATCTCGATTAATTTTAAATAAACGGCTATTTTGATAAACCTCTATCCTGTTTATTCCAAAATCCAACCTAAAATCGGGATTCCTTTTTTAGACAAATTGAATTATATTAACGTTACCCAACTTTTATCTATAATAATTGGATAAATTTCCTCCAATAACGATTTTCCCGAGATATTTTCCAGTCCTGAAGCCATTCTCCGTGAATAAGAAGGACGAGAGCCCCATTCGATGCCTAACCTGAACTTGCCTCCTGCCTGATGCCTGCTCATTTGATCCCTCCAAAGGTATTCCGCACTCAAATCAACCTAAAAATGAGCGTATTATCTTAATCTTAATCAAAATTTTAATATACTTATAAGAAATTTTATTTTAATATGTTCGGCAAATTTGTTTCGTTAGAAATGTTGTAAACGACCGCCGATCAGTTTCGCGATCACTGGTGGAAAATTTTTATAAGATGGCAGTACTAATTTTACCAGTCAAGATGTATTCACGGCACGAACCGAATTTCCAGTAATTTTCAACTTCAATTGTTGCACATTCTGATTTACCCGTCTTTTAAGATAGAACTACCTAGATGAATGTCGAAAACGCGGACATTTTAAACGTATTAATTCTTCTATGATGAATTTATACAACTAACTAAAAACGTAAAAACATAATTGTTATTCAAAAAAGCGAACTCACTTGACTTACCTGAGATAATTATATCCTTATTTATGTTGTTTTTACACGATTTCACATTTGGAACCTTTTATAAATAAAAATCTAATGTGTTTGAACTTAAATGTTGTCTTTCTCGTACAAAGTCGATCATAATTGATGTATCAGAGTGTCATGCTCACTATTTCACTTAAGCTAAACACTTTATTGGAGTAGAGGACATTCAAGCAACATCCTCCTGTAGTACTTCCTACCGTACTGAAGAATTAAAAGGGGGTAATTATTCATTCGTGATTTTTTTTTAATGTTAGCGCGTCCTCTAGCCTGTTTCAGTCAGAAATTCAACCCCCGCATGCCATCTGGCACTTGAGAGGGCATACTTATATGATTAGAAATTAATAAAATAGATGACACTAGGATGTAAAAAAAATGATTTTAATAATTTAATTAAAAACTTTATATTTAATTTTTTTTTATCCGGGCTGTGTGCCACCTTGTAGCATATACTCAAGCACACTATCTTTTGTTTCCTTTAGTATTATAAATAAGCAAAACGTTTCTAATTTGCATTAACCAGTTCAGCAATCAGGTATCAGCACAATGCATATGATTTGACTCTGTTTTGTAGTATCAGCGCAATTTAAAATTATCGAATTGAAGAGCTTTAATTTCCTCTAAAAAAAAATGAAAGAAGTTCGGAAGAGAAAACAAGGAATATAACATGATACATATATGCACTGAGAGAGGAAAATACGTCCCGTCAACCAACATCACTTTGTTGAAAAATATTGAATTAACAACGTTTTTAATCAAATTGGGTTCACGTGCATAACAGTTTTCTTCCATAGAGTAGCAAATACGTTAAATATAAGTGTGTATTTCACATCATGTTTGTAAATCGCAGTAAAGATGGCGTTTCTTCTATTTCACACCTGTAATGACAATAAAATGATACTGCTAACTGCATATTGCTGTAACAACGATTGTAGAAATTAGAACAAGGATCTAACGATTTTTTTTCATAGATTCTTAAGAAAAAATATAGTTTTTAATTCTTTTGTGAACTGGTTTATTTTAATTTTTTCTATAAATATTGAAACAATGTATATGCTTCAATTTTGATAAAATCTTGCATGACAAATATAAAAATTCTAAATTTGATAAAATTGTAATAAGAAGATTCAGGTTTTGAAACCATAGGCTATTTATTTATATATTTATAACTCAACAGACATTGGAGTATTATTATACGTTATAGTAAAAAGAACAACGAAGCAGCGATATACAAAAGCATGTATTTTTCACCAATCTTTACTTCTTGCCTAATATATCTGATCTGCTTTTTTATACTAATTGTAAGTGTTACATTAACATATGTATGTAATCAAACAAAACTAATTTTATTGTTATATCTTAAGAAATATACTTCAATAAATATTGAGGTAAAATATTTGAGAATCCACGTTAAAACCATTTGTCGCATCCACGTCCAACAATAAGCGTGTGTCGAGTTTTTATTTCTTTACGTACGTGCTTGTAACTATAAAATCAATTCCACTGTGTAACGTACGGTTGCCTGAATCTTTGTAACCGCTTCTCTCTTTTTGTTATTTTATGTACTCGCTAATAACAACGAAAATATTTACGTTTGCGGTGTCCAGTTTAAGCTATTGTCGGTAGTACATGCATGCATATGTAGATATTCCAAAGTAAATATTTGGATTTTCGACGCACAACTAGATTTGACAGTTAATTTAAATAGTGTTTGTATCATCTCATTCTGTCAGAAAAAAAATCTGTTCATTAAGGTGTTTATACTATATAATCTTGGTAAATCTTGATGTTTATACACTGGCTAGCAGATGTTATGTCGCCAACTAGAAGGTAGTGAATATCACACTTCTCATAATTTCGACATGCAGACTAGTATCGGCTTCCATAGGTAGATGTATACAGTTAGTCCTGTTTAAAGTTTACACAAAAGGTTGTTACATATTTTATTTTTTTAGATAGTGGCATTGAGAGATAAAAGTTTTTTCTTAAATTTATTGATGGCAAGTTGATATGGGATCCATGAATCCAACAAAACATTGAATTTTGGTTTCTTCGTCAAATGTGAAAGAAATTTGTCCCTAAATTAAACAAGATTGCCTATCATTTATTTATTTATTAAAATACGTTATATATGTGATATTACATGTTAATCCGTTATACACTGTGTATTAGCCAAATAGAACAAATTCGATAATAAATAAATGGGTGCGTGTTCGAAAAAACGCTCTAACACGCCGATTGGTATTTTTAGGTGTGCATTTTTTTCAACAGAAACCTTTTATACATAGTGCGTCATGTAACAGTGGCCAATACCAACTTTTTTTATTTTAAATGCTACACCCTGTATATTATTCAATTTTTGGATTTTGCAGAAAATTCTAGACACATTTCATGTACAATTTCCTATACCTATCTTCAACTGTTTAGGAAATATTGTTTTCAGTTTTTTTTTTTTTGTAAAAAATAACATTAAAGTAAGAAAATTATTTGATTGCAGAAATTCGCTACGACACACTCAAAAACTATTAAGTAATCTGTTTATTTCTTGTAAACAACAAAAGAAAAACATTAATGTCAATGTAGGAGATGTTCAAAATGCTCGCCGCGTGCGTCTTGGCAACATCCTAATCTTAAATAGAAATTTCTTCTAACATTACTCAACATCTCAGACGTGACCGATCTACTCGCAAATATTATTCTTCTTTTTAAGTTAGCTAAATCGAGGGGTTTAGTTTTATATATAATGTTTTTGACATATCCCCATAAGAAGAGGTCTAATAGCATAAGATCAGGGGATCGTGCTGGCCATTCAATCGATCCGCCTCCCTATCCATTGAATTTTAAATATTTGATTGAGGTATTGCCGGACATTGATTGATTGAAACCCTATCATATTTGCTGCAACTTGGGGTTGTTTGCTGGATCAGGATATAAGTTTGTCTAGTCAAAGTTTGTGGCACGATGTTATTTTGGAGTAATGCTAAATAATTATCGCCATTCAAATTGCCATCAATGAATAAGGGACCTATGATATGATCTCCAACAATTCCTGCCCAAACATGAACCTGTATTGCGTATGTTCTTCTCTCATCCAGTGTGGATTTTTTCTCGACCAATAGCAGCAATTTTGACGATTAGCATGACCGTGTAATGTAAAGGTGGATTCATCAAAAAAAATGTTCGAATAATCTATGAATGCCTAACATCGAAGATTGTGGCTGCCTGTCGACTAGAAGTATGTTGGTTTCCCTAAAACTCAAGTAAAATATCCAATTTGTTATCATCACTTATTTGCATTGGCTGCCGAAACTACTTTTGTATTTTAGTAATTGTCCTTGGGAATATAGGCGGGAAATTTGGAAATTTTTCATGAACTAAGAGAGCAACTATCATTTGGGTCCGTCCATCTCCATAACCAATCATTTGTAGAATTGTTATTTTGTGCATTTCTGTTACATTAACCATTTTTCTGATATGCAGTAAACGAAATTCCAACGACTATAACACTGACAACTAAACTGTCATGCAGGAAGACAGCAATTTCCTAAAGCCAGGCATTTTAAACAAAAGTAAACAAAAGTGTTTTACAGTTTTTGTTTATTTCATATCGGTAAAAAGGAATGGGTTTTTTTTTTTTTTTTTTTACAATATCAAGAAGTAAACAAATTACTTATTGATTTTGAGTGTGTTATTATGTAGGAATTTCTGTTACCAAATAAATTTCTTTCTTTAATGTTATTTTTTTTTTGCAAAAAACTGAAAACAAGATAGGTATAGGAAATAGGTTTCTTCGAACACGCACCCATTTATTTATTATCGAATTTATTCCATTTGGCTGACACACACTGTATATTATACAGAACGTATTTTTCTTTGTTTGTTTTTTGTTTCACTTATTTTATTTTTTTAATAATTGTTGATGCTATAGAGAAGATCTCAAATAGAGTAGTCCCTTCATTTACCCGTTCTCTATTTACGCGAATTCACTTTAATGTGGTTGAAAAAAAAAAAATTTAAATGTTCTACTGGACGCCAGATGGCGGTTTGTTTTTGATTCCGCTACAAGTGCTACATTAAGTAAAATTACTAAAAAAGGAAATGAGGCGTAAACTGAACTTACAAATGTTAGGTACTTAGTAAAAGTTAGGTGTATGTGTTTAAACATTTAGGTTTCCATTAAACACATGCTTTCCATAGTTCTATTTACGCTTATTTGATGGAACCAATTGTCCGCCTAAATAGAGGGATTACCGTACTTTGAATACTTGGTTGTTCTTTTATGTACTTCCTACATTTTTGAAATAACTATGAATATGAAAACTGAAATAAGTTAATTAGGCAAAATTTAATATAAATACTGATTTTAAATGCATCGATTTCATTTGCATTTGCATATTTTGCTTTATTAGACAACTTAATACATAATAGCTTCTATACTTTCATTCAATTATTGTTGAACGTAATTATTAAAGGTTACCAATTGCGATTAAGCTGTGAAGAGAGTGTTTCAATTTAATCACCTTCAAAATCAAACACAAATGTCAGCATCTAAATCTAATGACAATTCATTTTTATGATCTTCTCAGTTTTCTACACAGGCAGGATTTTTTTAATATTATTTATCCATAAAAATTTACTAGAAAACCAGCAAAATTAATTCACCAGTTACAGAGAGGAGTTGGCCGAAGATTGGCCTCACCACTCAATATTGTCACGAGCCGCTACTGGACTAGAGTATTGTTTAATGCAGAATGATCACTAATTTGAATAGGTAGTTTATTAATTAAAGGATGTTACTAAGGATTAATTCTAATGTAATGCTGTTTCTGTTGTATTTGATGAGCTGTAAACAAGTTGCACTACTTTATTTCTATGCTGTATATGTACGTCTGCTGTCGATATTAAATCATTTTTAAATAATTCTTCTGCTATAATTGGCAGATATTTTACACCTATACTACCCTAGAATGCATGATAACAGTTTTGATAATCACTATGCTATAGACGGTAACAAAATATCTGTCAGACAACGTACACCTAAATGATTTACTTCTTCGATACGATTTGTAATATGCGAAAGTAACGGTGCAACTTTAAAGTATTTATAAAGTATCTGCAAATACAATCACATGTTCAAATTAAACGCGCACGTGATACGTAATCTAATGTATGATCTATTGCTCGCAATCGGCTTAAATTAACGATTGTTCTCTTCTCGCACAGTCTCTCAAGAAAGAAGTGGACTGGACGACATCAGGAATGCCCGAGGATAAGAACGTAGGAGAAAGTTCGCTAGATTACCACAGACAACATTCCCACGATACGGTGAGTGTAGAAAATATCGAATTATCCCCATATATCCATTTCTATTGCGTGCTCTGTTATGGTGCGACGGATGATATATGAATGTACGTTGAAGTATGCGGTGTGTGTTTGTTCCTTCCGTTCACTCATGCTGCAATCTCCAAGGAGATCTGTCTATTCACTACTATTTATCTAGCTTAGATAGCTGCTTACCTATTAACTGCTTATGCACCAAATACTTAATGTGTTTTACTTACGGGATATTTTGGTGGAGGAGATGGTTTAATTTTGCATAAGCGAGCCGTCTTTCGTAAAAAAAAAGCATTCTTGAGCGTGCTGCTGGTAAAATCTTATAATGAAAAGAAATAACGGAGTAAATAATAAATAATAAACAAATTTAACGCTGATAACTCTAAATATATTTCAAGGATTCAGCAAAAGATGGAGAGTCAAAAAAAAGACATGTTAAATGTTTTCATTTAATTCTTTATTGCCAATGTTTATTGGGAAGAACTTGTGCCTTTATTGGGACAGACTACAACGTGAAGAACAATCAAAAGAAAGTATAGATTAAAAACTTATATTTTTGAAAAATTAAAAGTCCTGTCGTTAATCGAGGACATAATTGAATGTAAGTTCAACAAAGAATAAGTAAATCCATTTGCGCCTAATATAAACGGCTACCTGATTTATTGCAACTAATTTTCCCTGAAAAATATTGCAATGATCCCCTAATTTAAACTAATAAAGTAGAGTAGAGCGTTCATAACTATCTCAACTAAGCTAGGGCTTAAAGAGTAACACCTATGGAGCTACTTACGGTTCGGGAATAAAACGCATTATCAAAGGTGATGTAGGTGGGGTTTAAACAAAAAGGTATCAATGTCGAAAAGAGGAGTTTGGGAATAGTACAATGCTCAGAAATTATATGAAAGTTATCTGATAACCAAGCACTGACAATCAGTAACTGAATAGATTAACATAGATGTCACTGAGGTCTTGAGTGTTTCTCTTGAAATTAATGGAATTAGGATAGCTTTTAGTAATTCTCCAAAAATAAACCCTTATTAGGACATAACAATTTGTAGAATTCTTGCCTCATCAAAATTGAAATGGTGCTTTTCTAATTTTTGGGACGTCTGGTCTGTATAACATGAGGAACAACCATTAGTTATATAATTATATAATATAATTGTTAATTTACGAATCAATTCTAATATACACTGCATTTGGCGCTAATTGACGTTTACCGTTTTTTTTTTAGGGACAGTAGTTATAGCAATTGAGAAATATCATGTAGACGGTAGAGTGATAGTTATAAAAAAAATCTACAACAGGGATGGAAGGTAATTTTTAAATCTGAGCATTTTATTTAAAATGTCTAAATTCTTTTTGTGGAAGATGGAGTGACATATGTTCAAGATCTTAGGCCATCTGTGCCAATCTAACATCATTTTGTCGTCAGTATTTCTAACAAGCACAGTATCAGGATGGAAAGACAATTATCAATTTTACATTCACAGTGAATTGAAGATAATAATAATAATAAATAATAAAACATTTATTGACCAAGAAAAAAGATTAGTTGATTAAAATTATTCAAAATATTCAATCTTATCGAGTGGCAACTCAACAACTACATCGTCAACTTATAAATCTAAGCAGATAGTCCCTTTTCTGAGTTTTGAGTAGACATAAAATTTAGGAAAAGCACCAGTATAAGGCATGAAGGATTTACGCGATAATTCAGAGAAAAAACCCTCATTCTTTAATTTTCTAATTAAGATATTATTATATTTTTTGAACTGGGATCTTTATCAAGTTGTAATCACTGTAAGTATCTCTATTTAACTGATTTATATGAAAATTCTTAACGATGGATTACTGGAATATGAGTTGGTGTTTGGGCATTTCCATCGCCTATTGGGAGTGTTTAGATCCAACGTTTCGGCAGTGTTTTACCGCCATCATCAGGGTAGCTCTGATAAGGGCTGTGTTTGGCAATCCAATGGTTGGTAATGGAAATGTATTTACTCTCAGATATAAATTACATACATATGTGTTTATTTTGCGTTGTAAAGTGTATACACTACAGTACAATACGATCATATTCCCGGAGAAGCCAGTTCATGGCCGTATAAGATGTAAAATATAATGCAATTTATATCCAGGAGTGTACATTTATTTTCATCGCCAACTATGGATTGCAATACAGATTTCAGAGCTACCCTGATGACAGCAGACATTGGACGATAGAAATAGTCTAAACAGCAACTCGTGTGAAAAGAAGTAGTATTCAAAAAGATGCCAAATACTGGGGGAAGATATCAAATGAAAAAGTTTCTTGTTTCTATAGTTTTCGAAATAAGTTCATTTTATCTTCAGTATATCAAATTAAGAGTAATATGGCTATCTAGTCGACCATGTTACTCTTAATTTGTTTTAAAGAAGAGAGATGAAACAAATTAATTTCGAGGGCTTTAGAAAAAAATAAAAGGGGTTCTCAATTATATCGTTTGGTATCTTCACACTGCTTATTTGATATCTTCTTGAATTGCACCTTCAACTCATATTGCCACAAATTGGACTGATTGATAGATAGTGGGGATAGATACTAGGGTATATAACCCAACGTGACAATATGATCTGTTATTTATGGAACTTACGTTCGATTATGTCCTGGATCTTTTATAAAGAGGAGCTTTTTAATTTTCAAAATGTAAGTTTTTAATCTGTAATATTTTATATTCTTATTTGATTGCTCTTTACATTGTAGTCTGCCCCAGTGAAGCACAAACTGTGCTGAAAACATTTAACATGCATTTTCGGCTCTCCACCTATTACTGAATCCTTGAAACATATTTGGAGTTATCAGCGTTAAATTTGTTGTTTAGCAAAATTTTTATTGGGGGTGATTTGCTGTACGCTGTCAAGAAGTTGACATTCGTTTTGGCTTAGGAGATGTTCGTAGCTTTTGTTCGACCGTTAAGTTCGATTAAAGTCTCGGGCGAATCAATTCACTTTAATTCAGAGCGAGAGTTGTCGTAGTACGTCGTTTAATGAGTAATAGAGTGGGCAGCACTAACGAGATATACGTAGTTCTTCAGCCAAACAATGAGCGTCAACTTCTTGTATGTCAGTAACGAAGCAGGTTTAAAAAACGATGTTAAAGCGAAGTAAAAGGATGCATATAAGTCGTAAGGTTGTCAAAAAATTAAATCCGCAAATAGAATAAAAGAGAAACAGCAAGAAGTTGATATTTTCTTGTTTGGTTGCAGGAAACTATGGATACCTGTAGGGATACAGGTTCGCCTCGGTTGTATCCGTGCATGTATTGCGGCACCACGTTCCCACACCAGAGCAAACTGACGAGGCACATCCTCTCGCACAGTTTAGAGACGTTAAAGTATCGCGAGCTCCAGCATCACGGCGCCCGTCCGCTACCGAACCATAATTTGATGGATCCATTTTAGCGCGCAGGGCGCCGGTGATGCCCCACGATCCGCCCGATCCGACCGATCAGCCGCCGACCGCGATGGAATTCGACCTGTCCGGCGACGGGCCGGGCGTCGTGCTGTGCAAGTTCTGCGGCAAGTCGTTTCCGGACGTCAGTTCGCTGATAGCGCACCTGCCGGTGCACACGGGCGACCGGCCGTTCAAGTGCGAGTTCTGCGGCAAGGCGTCCAAACTGCGCCACCACATGAAAGACCACTGTCGCGTGCATACCGGCGAGAGGCCGTTCCGTTGCGCCCTGTGCGGTAAGACGTTCTCGCGGTCGACCATCCTGAAGGCGCACGAAAAGACTCACTATCCGAAATACGTTAGGAAGTTCTTGTCGCCGAGTCCGCTCGACACGGAAGAGGAGAGTCCCCATTAGCATCGGCAGCGACATCTTCACTACTACTATTATTACTACTCACCGTTTAGTTCCTTAGACTGACTACTATTATTATTATTATTATATTATTGTTATTATTATAATTATTATTATTATTACTTATTAATCACACACGCGCATAACACTTATAGTGATATAATGATGACAGTATTGTAAAGTTACTTTCTAAGAGAATTCTAGGCAGGGAAAACGGTAAAATCAGGCGGTGACTTTAGCAAAGATGATAAAAAAAAAAATACATAATAATAATAATGACGCAAATATAAACCAGTATAACCAGACAACATTATAGACAAAATACCTTCTTAAGTTAATAGTAACCTTCTAATTTATACAGTTATGTTCAAATATATTAGACACCCAAGATTTTGTGTGAATAATCGAAGAAAAAAGAATAACGAAATAAAGTTCATGGCTCTAATACATGATTAAAGAAATTTTTATTACAGCCTTCAGACTAGTCTCAAATTGAACCCAGCACAGCACATCCAAGCACTTTGCGGTAATGAGAATATTGTACAACTTCTCACAGGAAATGGGACACAGCAATTCAAATTTTAAAATTTCTTGATTGTAAATGCACTTTCCGAGAAGTATTCACTTATCATGCTAAAACACTTAATTATGTTTTTACTACGATCAAGGTAACGATAGAATTTAACACAAAAATAAATTTAGAGAGAAAAAGGTTTAGTATAGATAAACAAATCGGAGTTGGGTGCGGCGTTTCCTTTAGAAATAAACAAAAAAAAAAATAATAAAACAAAAGAATTTGAATAGACGGCTTCATTAGAATATTAGTATTTTGTTTGACTGTTATGTGAGATAATCTTTTTAAGAAAAGTGGTGATGGGATTTTATTATTTAATATTATGTTACTTGTTGTGTGTTTGATATTGTTACTTATTCGATTTATGCTCGGGTATTATTTAGGCAGCAGTAGACAATGTCAGTCAGCCTCTCAGTTTTGGGATATGTGATCATAGATTTATTGACTACACTATTATTGGATGTAGAATTACTATTGTTGCTTATATTCTTAATATCTGTATTATATAAGTTTCCTCCTATCTATATTCAAAACAGGTTTAAGATTTTTAAAATTCTTAAAAAGCAATTAAGTTCGCAAAGAAATTATTTATTTTATGAACCTCCATTTTTGTATTTTCAGGAAATATATTTTAGCTGTCGCCTGTGTATCTGAGTCGTTGAGCTATTTCTAAGATAAGCTGCAAAACTGGGTCTCTTTACAAAGTATCTATGTAGCACAGGTTTATTCATATTTAAAATATTATTGATTTATAATCATAACAAATTGTAGAAACATATTGTTATCAAAGCTAATTAGTTAAAATATTTATTTTGAATTTGACGCCATTTAATACTTTTTCGTTGCTCTGCTGAAGCTGTGTTACCGACAAAGTGTTAGCTATATTTCAATAAAGAGAACGACATTGGATTACACAGGCAATAGTTAAGATATGTTTCTTGAAAATACAATAAAAGGGGTAATAAAATAAATATTTTTTTGCGAATAATTGCTGGTAAATGTTGTAAATAATCTTAAACTGTTTTTGAAATTTTTAAAAAAAAAATATTTTGTAGTAACTACAATACTTAAGAATACAACAACAACAATATGATCATAATAGTGTAATTATCATGTGAAAATCAAAGCAATACTCGCGATCAAAATCAACTAGTAACTAAATATGGTAGTAATAGGTATAAAATTTTAAGATCCCATCGCTATATGTTTCTTAAAAAGGAATTATCTCTACATAACACAACAAGTTAAATACATTATTGTATTTCTAATGGTGCCGTCTCTCAAGGCCTTTTATTTGTTGTGTATTTTTTTTGCATTTAAATTTCGTATTTGGTATTTCTAAGGAAACACCGCACCGAAATCCAATGTGTTTATTTATGTATAAACCTTTCTCTATATTATATATATATTTCTGTTCAAATTTTAGTCTTTACCTTTGATCGCTAACCAAAAAATGTGATTATGGCTTTGATAAGTGCATATATCTCTGAAGCTGCATTACAGCAAGAATTTAAATCACGGATTGCTGGTGTCGATTTTTTTCGTGTGAGAAGTGTACATCAAACCGCATGTTCAACACGGTAGAGGAGTAGTGGCTCTGCTCTCCTGTCTCTCGAGTTTTTCCGTAGAAACAATTTGCAAATACAAAGTTTTATATGAAATGTAGATTGTTTGAATTGATAGAGTAAAAGATTGTGATATCGTTCTTTAAAATTATTTATTAGCAACCAGGGTGGGGGGGGGGGGGGGGGGGGGGGGGGGGGGGGGGGGGGGGGGGGGGGGGGGGCTTCAAAACTAACTACAGTAGATAATGATGTTAACAACACAAGATAAATGTTTGGATTCTCCTAATGAGTAAATATAAAAATGCTAGGCTTAAATAGTAACAAAAATTAATTAAGGTTCGCTTAAACTAAGGCAAATGATGAACAATACAAGTTATAATAATAATAATAATAATTCATGTCTTGGCTTCCCCCAACAGCTTTGGCGAATTCCAGGGGGCATCGGCCCACCATGATTATTATTCGCATGCCCCGTGGAGCGACTTAAGAATATTCGTCTCTCAGCATCTCGGCCAAGGAGCGAGGACACAGAAAATGCACTCTGAGAGCAGTCCCGTCGGGTCGTTTGAATCGAGGTTCCACGACTGACAGCCAAGCATGCAAGCGCACTACACTGTAAAAAATTAACAGTAATTTTGGCCAACTGGTATTAAGGAATAATTACTGTATAAGTTGTGATTTACCACACTAAATTCATTGAAATTTTTGTTTCAAATGTTTTTTCTAGATATTTAAACATGGAGAAAAGATTTCGGTAAAAATTTATAGCTTTTTTAATGTAAGTTTAAGATGTATAAAATTTCGAAGGAAAACATGTACACATTTTTATGTTTACTATAAAATTTACTTAAAAGTTGTAAAAATTACATTTTTTTTGGGTATTTTAAATTTGGGTATAAACATTTGAGGATTTTTATATTTATTTTAGCTTGAATTGTTCGGTAAAACTGTAGATAATATCGGAAAATACGAAATTCTCATAGCGCTCAATGTGATTGGTTATTAGTTATTTTAACTGTTACGCGTTCGGCAAATATACAATTCATATAAAAATTACATAGATTTTACAGTACTTTGAAAAATACATCCAGATGTGAAATGTTAGAGATGGTAGACATTTACTTATGAAAGTAAATTTACCGGTAAAATTGTAGGCAACTTTTTTTACATTGTAGACCATCAGCCGGGCTAAACACATTTAGAGGATAGCCTACAAAGAAAGAGAGCAATTTAATAACACAATTGTTTAAGATTAAGGAATTATTTAAGGGACATACACACCAGGAGAATGATAATAAAAAAATGGGAATTCCTAAATACAAATAACAATAGAACTTAATTAAAACTTAAAAACATGTGCTAATATACATAAAAAAAACTTTAACAGTAGTAAAGTTTATATGTTCTGCTTTTTCTCATTTGGGCATACAAACCAAAAAAATAATTTATGTATTTTCTTTTCCGAGTGTATTTAATGTAAGCAACGTTTCTTTATTGGTTTGTAATATTTTGAAGTATTTAATTCATGTTTTTCTTTTCTATTTCTATTAAAATTTTGTTTTCCAAATCTACACATTATTAATATCTATATTTTGCATCATTTGTTTTAATTTTATGTGTGTTTTAAATTTCTAGTTAATATGAGAATCAACAACATATTAAAAATATAAAGAATAGATGGAATGATTATTTAATAAAATCACTATAAATTATGTTTAATCCATTAATATCTTCTCTATGGTTATTTTTTTTCCTAATAACATTAACAATATATATGGTTGAATATAAATTCTTTCGCGTAAATATTGTTGCATTTGCCCGATGTATGTGTCGATCGTAATCATTACAATCGATTTTGTAAATGATACGTGTTTTGTCCATTTTATTAAGTTTAATATAAAATAAAATTATGAATAAGACGCTGTTATCATAGCAGTGTACTTTTCAATATGTGTTGGAAATAAAGGTGCTGCAGTGACACAGGTTTCCTCTGCTATGGTGAGTTGCTCTCAGCTGTGCTATCTTGGGTTCAATTTGCAACTAGGCTGATACTTTTTCCATGCCGAAGAATACTGCTATCTCGAAAAATTAAAAATATATAAAAATTTAGGACATCTAAAAAATATCTTGATAATGCACAAAACACTTCTCGCAAAAATAAATAACCCCAAATCATAAAATGATGGTATTGCATGAAGGTGTCTAATAAATATGAACCGAGCTGTATATTGTACATTTTTCAAAGCCAAGTGCAGAGTATTTTAGATTTAGGCAACCCAACACTCATCTTACTATCGTATGTGTGTAAGTATTATAGTCTTTCGTTTACAAAGTTTAAGATTATTATTCGTTTACCCTACTGACTAAAAGTGAGCGACTAGTTAATTTATATTAATCAGTAGTGCGATTAATTGAATAATTGTTTATATGGTTTTGTTTATATAATTTTTCCCGACAAATTTCGACCAATACGGTATTTCTCAAGCTGTAATTGATTATTAATAAGTATTTAGTTATAATTTCGTTTTATATATAAAAAATATCAATTACCTATCAATTTTTTTTTACATAAAATAGTGACAAAGTTTCCCAATTGTGTGATACACAAAACAGCAACGTCGCATTAGAGAGTGATAATTATGATTGATAATATTACTTATACAGAACAAATGGGAATGGTTAAAAATTATATTAAAAACATCTTTGTGTTTAATAATGAAAAACAAGTATAAATAAAGTAGGAGTTGCAAAGTAGGCAATGGAATCATTTTTAAAATGGAAGGTAAACAAAAAGAAAATGAAATGAAGTAAGAGCAATTAATATACAAACTTGGTTAAAACTAACTTCTAGTTAAAAAACATTAAAAATACTTATTTATATGCAAAATATTCTTAATCATGTCATACGCCAGCATGCTTGTCTATGTTTTTTTATTGGAAGTCGAGACTATTTCGTTTTGAATTAATATTTATTATTTAAAATAAAAAAA